>JANHGL010025621.1:19067-38107 GCA_024611195.1 Ceyx melanurus
CCTCTCGTCCTGTCATTGGATGACAGTGAGAAAAGTCTGGCTCCATCCTCTCTACACTCACCCTTAACATATTTATAGACATTATAAATGTATTTTGATATTTTAAAAATTGAAAATTTATCTGAAAATGGGACAGATGTCACTTTAGGGAAAAAGATATATTGTGCCCCTGATTCTTAGAAAGTATGGAGGGGTCTTTAAGAAATCTGTTGATTCAGGAGATGGAGAACAGAAAAAGGTGATAGAGATTTACCATTCAATAACCTCAGGCAGCTTCTCCTTTTGTTAATACTGTCCCTGAAAGACTGAAAAGCATCTTATCAATTATTGTCTTATAAAATCCATGCACTTCAATGGATTCAATAATTTCACTTTTGCTTCATGAAGATGATCAGAAATAACAGAAAAGGAAAAATAATGCTCTGCAATGAACTCTAAGCTCCTTTACACTGTAAGAAGGCTTCTCGTAGGAGAATATTTCTATGTCTTATCTGTGCTTCAGTCCTTTCACTCAGGTAAAACAACATCAGGTGAAAACGGATATATCATGCTGTCAGAAAAATGAGGAGTGATCTATGAGAGAATATTTTGTACATATACTTGGTAGGTCTTGCATATGCAGCACTCAACAATATATTGGTATAGAGTCACATATGCATTCTGCTAAACTCCTACAATGTGGAAATGTAGTGGTGCTTGCCATGCAGTAGCAAGGTTCAGAAGCCTCCTCATGCAGGGCAGGGTCTAAATTAGTCACAGAATCATATAATGGCAGAGGTTGGAAGGGACCTCTGGAGATCATTGAGTCAAACCCCACTGCCAGAGAAGGTTCACCTAGAGCACCTAGCCCTTCGTACGTGACACACAAGGTGGATTTAATTCTTACAGCTTCTACTTTTTTTTGTAGTTTTTCCTGGAGGAAAATGTGACATTTTAATATCTTTTACAGAAATAAAGTATATATACTTGGCAGTTATTAAAATATACATTTTCCTGAATAAACTGTAACATCCTTGTTAACGTGGTTTAAAACTTTCAAATCTTACTAAAAAAGCATTTTAAACAAATCAAATATTAATGCTTAGTAGGAGATAAGAAAATAGTGAAAATTGCAAAGTTTAATTTTTAAAAAATATGAAGTGTTAAAGCCTAATTACTATTAAATATTCATGGTTAAATTATTAAAATCGTTATTAAACCCCAAATGTCTAAGCCATCAATTCACAGGCTCTGTGTAACATAACTCCACCAACTATAATTTTTTTTGTTCAAGAAGGGCCAGTGATTGCACAGCTCCTGTTGAATCAGGTCGTGTACCTGCTACAACATGAGGGCCAGGCTGGTTTCAACTTCTGTGCTGCCTGATTCGTAAAAAAGTTACATCCAGACTCATATCCTGCATGTTGAGAATAACACAACCATGACCCTAAGGTACCAGAGAATCCATATTTCTTTCCTGAGTTGTTTCACATGCAGCAGTGTATGGAGCATAAATGAATCCCATTTATCTGGTCAGGCTTCCTGACAGCTGCTTCCACTTTCTGGTAATCTATATTACTTTTGAAATAACTGCAATGAACCATTATCCCGCAGATTGACAACACTTTGTTTTCTGAAAGTGATATAAGAAAGCAGCAGGCAGGTTGCCTTTTGAATCTAAGTCTCTGACTGAATAATAACAAAAGCTTATAAAGCAAATTCCAAAAATACATACAGAGCTCCCAACATAGCTTTATATCGATTTTTAAGTATTGTCCAGTTCCATTTAAAACAAAGACAGGGACCTGCAGATGCTATTTTTATATTTCAGGAGCATGGCAATCTTTTCCAATGAGAATGCAATGCATTATAGAGTTACATCAAGCAGCAGTTATATTAATATCCAGCATATAAATACAGTTGATTCAGTGATGCAAAAATTGGAGGTCATTACCAAGACAAGGAGATTTAACAAATGTATGAATGTGTTTTCCAAGCGTGTCATAATGTCTTTTCCTGAAAGAGGGTTGGGGGACAGAGAGGGAATGTTTTATGTAGCCCACAAATTTTTAGGGGAAAAAAAAAAAAACAGAAAGAAATGTTATCCCTGGGCATCGTTATCTTTGAGCTGCCTGGCACATGACAATTTTTACAGTGATACATTAGCACAGAGCAGTATTTGCAGTCTTCCTGCACAGTGCTCATTAAACTTTAATGAAAGACAATTTCCAAAATTCACTGCCAAATGCACTTATCCTACAAATGTCACTATCAGCAATTTTACATACACTTTTGGCTGAGGAAAAAAATGGTAGGTCCAAGTATTTCCATGCTTTTTCTTTTAAATACCTGTGAAAGGTCAACTACAATATAGAATTTCACTGAGTACTCCCAGTTATTGGGACTTGAATCTACCCTTTCTGCCCTTGAATCTACCTAATACTATCACTTAGGGTACTTTCATCAAATTGAAATTGAACTCAATTAATATTCATGGCATTCCCTAGAGTAGGGTCCAGTCAGTAGTTCAGTGCCCTTAGTTATGGGACTATATATTGTATACATTTTCTTAGCAAAATAACAAGTAACATGATGCTTAACACCATAATAACTTTGTTGTTGTTGTTTGCTTGTTCTTTTTAATACCCTAAAGTGATCCAGTAGCTTTTCATTTATAGTGCATATGCAAAAGCACGAGCAATGAGACAGGAGACTTAACAGACAATATTCCAACCCAAACAGATGCAAAAGACAGGGCTTCCCATGAAAACAATGAAGAGGGACATTATGCTTCAGAGAATAATTAACAAGTTAGCCTACCCTCCATTAATAAAATCCTTATTGACAGCTCATTTCTCAGCATCTTTCTCCTGCACATAGAAGGCAATGATAATTACTCTGATGATAATTACCCTTCTGAAGACACAGAAAATACTCTACAACAAGTTCTGTTATTCATTTCTGCATTAGCATTATAGCATTTTATGTAGATGCAGATGGGATCTACAGAGAACCCTACCAGTTCAATAGCATAAGGATAGACATTTCTATATTTTTGCAGATTTCCTGCAGATACAAAATCTGTGGCTATCAGTCTGTGTTAGGAATGGTAGGTAGGGAAACAAAAATCAATTCTGCTCAGTGGCACTGAGTCTAAGTGTATTTGGTTCCATTCCTTCAATACATTGCACCCAAGCAGTGGCTGGAAATGTTGCTTGATTCAGAAACACCAGTGAAGATAGGAGTCCCTGTCAATACTCAATAAATGCAGGCTATGGCCATTCAAATACTATGGTATATCATTATTATATTTTATAATTACTTTTTTTTTTTTTCTTTTACTGTGCCAGTTTGAAGAGAAGAATTCCATGCGTTTAATTCATTTGTTTTTATAGTAGGTATTTTATAGTAGGTATCCAGTGTGTCCTGCATTTGCTGTAAATCTAGATAAAAACCACAAAGGTAGCAGAACATTTTCCTTTCTGTTAATTTTTCTTACCTCCCTTTTTAATTTTTTGTACCTCCCTTTTCTCCCTACAGGTGATGCAAAAGTCTCAATTTTAATCAATAGAAAATATTTTCTTCCAATTTCTTTGTGCTTGCAACGAGTTGCAAACAGGATTTACTCACTCTAAGCTGACATTTTTCTACACTCAGGCTCTTTGTTTTGTTTAGTGCCATATATTTGACAGTTTGGGGTTTTGCTCTCATTACCTTGTGAGTTTTGAACACTGAAGTGCACTGAAAGGCAGTAAATGTGCTGACTTTCCTAATTTTTCTTCCCTTTCTGAATTTAAATACCATCTGCATTAGAATAGATGCTTATGATTCTTCAGCACTTTTCTACCATCAGTACTTTTCATTACCTTGCTCAGCAAAAATTAACAGCAGAAGCAGCATCATTTTGATGAAGTCCCTAATGTCACCCACGTTTCAGTAACAATTCTTTTGCTGACTCCTTAGACAAATAAATAGAACAATCTTTTAATATAATCTGACACTCCTTCATAGGGTAGAATTGTCTCCTATTATTGATACTAGATCTACTATTGAAATCCATTTAAAGACCATGAATTTAATCATTTAAATCAAGGTCTCAGTGTACAGTTACAGTTAGAAATATAGATCAATACAAGAAACATTTCTAAGGAGTGAACTCTTTTTTCAGAAGATGTGCATAGAGCTGACTGCTTCTCACCATCGCAGTGTTCAAACAAGGATGCTTATGAAACCACAGGAGAAGAACACCTTTTCACACAAAACCAAAATAGATTGTTACACAGTGCTGTGTAACACACAGAGACATGAGCATAAAAATATCCAGTTTCAAGTAAGCTGCTAATGTTTACCAACAATATTTTAACACAATCCTACTGCTTTTCATTTTTATTTTGTAAAAAATTCCCACTGCCACATTTCTTGCAAAAAAATAAACACCACTATCATTTAACATATGTTCCTCAAACTTAACCTTTATTTGGAAGAGTAAATGCTAAAGAGAAGTAACAATTTATGCTGAGACTTTGGCAAGAAAGGACAGCAACTAAATGTGAACACAAATAGCATCATTTACATTCATCACCAGCTCCATGACTGGGTACAATTTAGGTTTACATCTACATTAATGTAATTCATACACTCCTTTAAACTCACTAGACCAAATTGAGACATGTAGCCTAAGGAAGAAAAGAGTACAAAACTGGAATGAGATTTAAACAGGTGGAGATTACAGAATTTTCTTGAGAATCAAAAGTCTCATATTTAGCTACAAGCACAGACTTACCATCTGATTGATACAGTTCACACAGTGATAAACCAGATTACATTAAGAGAAACATGGTCATCCCTGTCTTCACTGTCACTTTCTTTTATAGGAATTTCACTGTTGTATATTCTCAAGTAGCTCTTCCTGAGATTGTTCTTATAATTAACACTGCTGTATTTCATGCCATATACAGTGGATTCTGAATTTCCACCAAAAGCAAGAGAAAAGTTTTCCTACCAGGAAAAGTGTGATATCTACTCTTGCATCCTCTAAAGGTGAAGGGTGCAGCTAATCTAGTTAAGAATCATCTGTCTTCCCAGTAATGTATTTGTAGATTGTTTACAAGACTTGACCAAATGAGTTTCCTGGATTACAGTACAAATGTGTAGAGATTAATGAGCTGTCTTCTCTTCTGCTTTTTTTGACCTCTACATTCAATTGGCTGGTAGTTCTTTAGTCTTTCTTCTACCTGTCTAATATCATATAAAATTATTTTGTTTTGCCCTTTTGAATTTGGCACCATGGATGTAAATTAATTATCAGAACACTCAGACTAGGTTTTTGTTCTAAATTTTCTAAAGGTATTTCCTCAGTGACAGCCTACCTGCTCCTGATGTATTACTGTGGTGTGATATAATTCCCTTAGTTCTGCTAAACTATATAAGGGTTTAGTGATCAGAAAATCCACTTACATGTTGACATTCCTCATGTTCCCAGATAGAAAACATATCTCTTAAATTCTTCTCCTTTTGTGATGAAAAGATTTTAATCCATTTGAGTTCTCCTTCAAGTACTATTTGATTATGTATTCAATAACTATACAGAGAGGAAAATAGCAGCATGAAATAATTTATTTTCAAAACAGAATGGCCAAAGACAGTCAAGTTATTGACAAAACATGTTTTTTTCTGAACTGATTTACACTGCCTAAGTTTCATGCATTCTGTACTTTTAAAAATAGTAAGAATAAAAAAAGATAGCTGCATAAAAAACTAAGTCATGGGTTTCCTGCACACATTCAAATGTAAGCCTTTGCATCCTCCTACAGCTAGTCAGTTTTCAGGGCTTGTCACATTAAAAGCTGCATTTATTGTTATTTTGCCACATATCCTTAATAAGAAGAAAGCTCAGGTTATTCTTTTTCATTTTCTTTTAATATTGTAGACAAGTCTTAAATGGCCTGAAAGGTAGAGAAAAAGACTTGAACTTCAACACAAAGGAAAAGTTATGGGCAGGGGGTTTTTAGCTCAAAATACAAATTAAGGGCAGAATTTACTTCATCTGAACTATTAATACACTGAACCCAACATTCAGTGAATGTAAACTGACACAGTTGAATTGAAATCAATGAAATAACAGTGATATATGCTTTTTTTTTTTGTTGTTGAGCAAATAAATGCAAGTAGATGGGAATATAAGGTGTTGAAATACACTTCCTGCTGTAACAGTGGAAGCAAAGCTATATCACAACCCTTTCACTGCTGTTATCCATCAATGGGTTGGGAGGGGATAGACGTGTATTCCAGGTTCCTTGTAAGAGATTTAATGACTACTAAATTTATATAGCAGTGAGCACATAACGAGGAAGAATTTAGTAGTTATTCTAACTGTGAGTTCTACCACAAGAACAAAGATCATTTCTATATCCAGATATCTTCATGGTTATTACATGAATTACAAAATGAATTTGTATTAATACCACAATTTTTCTTCTAATGAAGGTATTTACAGGTAATATCTTTGTGCAGTCAGCGTTGATACACTGGCTGCAAGTAAACTAATGATCAGATTACAGATTTCGAAGTAATTCTATGCAGTGAGATTTGTATATGTTGACACAGAAATATAATTCTGCAATGTACAAGAGGATTGCATTTTAGAATTAGAAAACCACAAAGCTAACAATAAAAGCAATTAAAAAAAAATATATATTATTGGTTTGCTTGGTAAGACTGGAGTAGCTGGCTTCCAGTTCAGCAAATATCTTCTAATAAAGGTCTATAATACACTCGGACTGACATGAAGATGGGTGCCATCACTGGCTGGATAGCCAGTTTATTCCTGCAACTGTAAAAAAAAACCTCTCCTATAATATCCAGCATCCTTTCCTAACTGCTGTTTGTCATATTTTATTAACTGTGGTATATTGTGTTTAAATTAAGTAGCTGATGCACCACAAGCTTTTTTTGAGAACCAGGTCTATGGTGGTTAGCATGATTGGTGCTAAAAATCAGCAGATTCTGGTATCTTGTGCTACAAAGCACAACTGACTCTCAGGATAATACAAATCAAATACCTGACAGAGCTTCTGTATTGTGTGTCTCAAACCTTGTGTGATGATAAGAACTGGAAAGACCTATCCGGAGGGTAGAAGCGTTGATTTCTCCCAAAGTATCTGTGCCCCACTCCTCTCCCTCCTTTTGTCTCCTGGCAGACGTGCTTTAACAAAAGGAAGAGATGAATTCTGCAGAGGTGGGAGTCTTAAGTGCTAAGTTAAGTGCTTCTGCTGATTGTGATGTGGGGGAGGTGGATGGCAGGCCCAACAACAATCCCAGCTCATGGGGTTCATGCAAATCCACGCCACTTCCTGCGGCAACGGGAAATGACATTCAGGTATCTCAAGGGTGAAAGGGACAGAAAAATACGGATCGAGGTGCACCACCACCGAAGAACTGAAGACCTGGACTGATCCTGTGAGACATTGCTGGATCCATGGTTGGTGAGAACCCTTTTATCTTACTCTTTCCCTCTCTCTCACTTACCCTCGCTTTTCCTTATTTCTAATAACTTTCTTTTCCTTGAAATTTTGTCGCGCCATAAAATAATCGCTTACGAAAATAGCACCTGGATCTGTACCGCTTATTGCTTGTTTCATTAGGGAGAGCTAATCAATTTTTTTTACTGTTCCTCAGAGTCACTGAGGTGACTCTGCTGCCCTGGGTCCCTGCCGAGCAGTGACAGCCTTTTTGGGGGAGCACAAACAGTGACCTCCTGCCTTGTCCACTGAGTGGGATGAGACAGTGACGTGAACACAACAAGAAAAGCTTTCTTGTTTTGAATGGTAATTTCCCTGGGTTTGGCATGGGTGCATGGCTGGAGTGGGAGAGAATAGTGGGGACTGCTGCCTCTGCTTCATTACATAAACCCATTTGCAGGTAAATAACTTGTTTCTCCACAGAGCTCCTGTTCTGACAATTCTAGCAACAGTAACAATACCAATCTGTAATTCATCTCCTTCCTGATATTTTTTAAAAGGCTAATAACCTTTTTAAAATAAGAAAAATTACTATTTGATATTGCAGAAAATATTCTAGAGAAAGATGAGAAATATAAACTGTGAGATGCTGAACACGGAAGTTAATGTGGATTTGCTCATAGTGTTCTCTAAGAGTAAGTAAATCCGAAGTAAGGGTTACAACATTCAGGGACCAACAGTAGTAAAGCAGCTATGAAATGTCAGACTTTCATTTGTTCTTCCCACATGTCAGTTACAATTAAGCTATGCTGATTATGTGCTATGATATTTCAGAAGAGCTGATGAAAATGGAGATTCCATTTCAGACAGGGAACATTACAAATGATACCTGTAGAGGTGTCAGAAACAATGCTTTAAGCAAAGCTCTCCTTTGACAGTGTTTGAAAGAAAGACTTAGTCTCCAACCACTACCAGATACAATACACACATAAATTGTAAAATGATATGCAGTATGAAAGTGGAAATAGAAGAAAAGATTGCAGATTAACTTTTTTGTATTTGTTTTCTAAAAGTTACAGCCTCTTGAGATACTATGAACTCTATTGTAATGATTAGCTGTCAACCATATGTATTGTCTATTTTTATAATTGCACATATGTATATTATCTCTTCTTTCATATGGAATTCCTGGACTATATTAGTTGCAAACCAATCACAGAAAGTATTTTCCCTCAAGTGAAACTGTAACATGTCTTGCATTAATGCATAAAAATCAAACCACAGAAAAACCATGACTTAATAAATGGAGTAAAAGTGAAGTTTTCCTTTTAACATTTTTGAAATTTGAACTATAAACACTGTGTCACCGTGAATTACTAAATAATGTCTCTCAAAGTCAAAGCTTGGTTTACTTTTTTTTTTTCTTGAGAACTAGGAAAGTAATGCAAGCACTTTTTCTTAATCTCCTATGAACTAATTTAAAATACATATATTTATACCACTTGTTAGCTGTGATAAGACCTTAAATTGAAAAATAATTCCAGTTTTCATATATTAATTTCAGTGGGAGGTGGTGGCTTATCAACATAAACAACTGAAAGGTGACTTTTTCTGGTGTTCTCAAATTTGTCAGCTTGTCTTTTTAGCATTGATCAACAGGATTTGTATAGATTAAATGTGGCTGGAAAGCTGCCTGGTAGAAAGGGACCTGGGAGTACTGATTGAATATAAGCCAGCAGTGTGCCCAGGAGGCCAACAGTACCCTGGCTTGTATTAGTGTGGCTGGCAGGACCAGGGAGGTGACTGTCCCTCTGCACTTGGCATTGGTGAGGCCACATCTCAAGCACTGTGTTCAGTTTTGGGCATGTCAATACAAGAAAGACAACCATGTGCTGGAGAGGGTCCAGAGAACAGCAACAAAACTGGTGAAGGGTCTGGAGAACAGTCTTATGAGGAGCAGCTGAGGGAACTGGGCCTATTTTAGTGTGAGGAAGAGGAGGCTGAAGGGGAGACCTTCTCATTCTCTACAACTACCTGAAAGTACATTGTAGAGAGGCAGGCACTGGTCTCTTCTCACAAGTAACTGCTGACAGAAAAAGAGGGAATGGACTCAAGATACATCAGGGAAGGTTTAAACTTGACATTAGGAAAATTTTTTTCACTGAATGGTTTGTCAAACATTGGCCCAGGATGCCCAGGGAGATGGTTGTCTCCATCCCTGGATGTGTTTAAAAGCCATATCGATGTACTTGTAACAAGTGGTGGACTTGTTAGAGGGGGGGTTAATTGTTGGACTCAATGATCTTAAAGGTCTTTTCCAACCTTCATGATACTATGATTCTATGATACTAAGGATGGAAGAAATTTTTAACACAACTCCCCATCTCAAACTGTCCAGCTTCTTAATTTTTCTAGTTGCAAAATTCCCATCGTATCTCTTAACTTTTTCATCACCTGAGAAATCCTGCCCTTCAAACTGCAGGTCTACATTTCATTAATGACATGTAATAATATTATAAGGTCTTGATTGTGAAATTATTAAAATTCTAACATAGTAGGACTGGTTAAGCTCATTATTAGAAAAATGTATGAATATAAACTAGTGCCTTTATTACTCCTTTTGACTTCTATGCCAAATTTAACCTCAGAGGAAATGCATTTGTCCAAGTTATAAACTTCTCAATTAGACACATATAACAAAATTGCTGAGAAAGATGTGCCACTAGTGATATAATCTATAGTGGATAAATCATTTTCCTAATGCAGTCTTAGGCCTAATCTTATTTATAACTTAACATCAAATCTGTTTAATGTAGTATGAGAAAAAATCTGTTTTCCACTGAAGTCTTTGCAAATGATAAAAACATTTAAGTTTTAGGATATCTGATCTTCCAACTGGATAACTCTTCAATGATGCATTTGCATGATCTGGCACTACTTAACAATATAGCTTCAATTACATCATATTTGGTAAGAGGAAAATTGCCTGAGGTGAATGCTTTAAACTTTCAAACATGAGAAAAAAAGACTATACTGGCTTAAATGGCTGGAATGTGGAGCATACAGGAATATGTGTCAGTGAGGATTTAGCAGCAGAAAAGATCTCTTGCAGAGCTGGTCTCAAGAAGTGCTTACCAGAAATTATTTTTTCCCAGTTGCTGCTATGACCATGGGGAAAAAGCAGGGGAGAGTGTGGTGAAGAGACTGTAGGATCCCTTAGCCTGGGAGATGACGTGCAATGATTGGCAGACTGATTGCATTTCATCAGGCAGGAGAGTACGAGAAGTTTTTGAACCAATGTTTATTAGAAAGGTTTATTTCTTGGCCATAAACCTTTCCCCTGAGTTTCCACTTGGCCTAAAAGGAAAGAAGTTTGAGGAAACCCAGGAGGGCTGTGTTTCTTTCCTCACTTACCTGCCTCTCCCTCTTTATCTATATTCCTAAAACTCTAAGCAAATTGGTTAAATTGCTCTATTTCAGCAGTATTATATTTAGCATTTTGGTTTTTTCATGACTAAAAACTGAGAGCAAAAATGGACAGAAATAGTGACATTTCTGGTCTTGGCTCCAGCCACTGTGACAAGTTCTCTTCATGTTACAGTCTCTGATGCCTTCAGGAGAATATGACTGTATGGCTCTGTCCACTTCTATTTTATCTTTTTATACCTTTAAATATCTCCTGGGTAAGAAAATACCCTTCATGCTGATGTAAACTCTGTTTGAACTATTAGGGTCATTTTAGAAGTAAATGAAATTATTATAAACTTTACTGGAAAATGTAAATAGTATGGACAACATTTTAAGGTGACTCATAAGGAATAACCTACTCTGGTGGAAAGCCCACTGACACAGTCATGGAGTGTTGACACTAGAATAAAGTCTTTTTTTTTTGTCTTTAAATGTAAAGTATATTTATTGCAGTTTAAAATTTTGTAGGATTGTTAATTCATAGAATTTTTTCTTTGTTTAATTTGTAAGCGAGTTAAACTTCAGTTGGGAGCTATAAATGTACAATCAATATAAAAATTGACCTCTGTCTGGTTCTCTTCCATAGCTCATAACCTTTTCATGCCATATCACTGTATGTAATTTATTTTTGATAAAGAGTCATTTAAATATTTGCTATACTTGTTCTTAATTAAAGTCTTAAACGGGCTTCTGAATTTTCTGTATTAAAAGTCCTCCAGAATCAGTTTTTTCTTGGACATAGAAGCTGTATGGATACAAATTTTTTGATCCTCTGATCAAACTAGAAACTCAAAACCAGTCCTATTTGAGTTGATTGAAATATTTCATTGACACTTATTTTAGAAGAAGGATGACCATTTTATTATTGTTTGCTGCAGTTATAGTTATATACAGTCAATTTCTGAAAGACCATTATTTTGAAATCAGAAACTGGAAAGGTTTTGCATAAAATGTAAAAATGAAACTCTTCTGGAAAGCAGCTCCATGGAGAGGGTCCTTGGCATCCTGGTGGACAATAAGTTATCCATGGAATGTCAATGTGCCCTTGTGACCAGGAGGGCCAAAGGTATCCTGGGGTGCATAAGGAAAGTGTGTATAGCAGGTTGAGGGAGGTTCTCCTCCCCCTCTACTCTGCACTAGTGAGAAAGTAGAAGCAGTAAGAATTAAATCCACCTTGTGTGTCACATACAAATGATTAGGTGCCCTAGGTGATCCTGCTCTGTCAGTAGGGTTGCACTTGATGATCTCTGGAGGCCCTGTTCAACCCCTACCATTCTATGATTCTATAATTCTATTCTAGGCCTTCTAAAAATAATAGTTTGGTCCTTAGTTACATTGTCTTCTGGGGTTTTTTTTCCATTATTGTTCATGATCTCAGCAAGCATAATTGCAAATAATGGTGAAGTTTCTATTTTCATCTTCTTGAATGTCAAGTTGGGCAGTCACAGATGATCTGAACACTATTATCTAGCTTAAGACTGATGAATGCAAATTAGGCCTTGTTTTCTTTTGCCTATCTCCAAAAAAACCTTCAGAGTCCTATAGACTTAAATCTTCATCCACAGTGCTAATTACACAAGACATATTTACTTTTCCCGAAAAAAAGGTACTGCTTTGTTTTGCTTTTCTCATGCACATTCATGGTCATATATTGTAATCAATAAACATGTTCTTGGTGGGAAGTTTTGTCTTTACTTTTAGTATAGATGTACAAGATGTTTAAATGTTATCTTTCCATCACTGCTTAGGCTCCTAATCTGGTCACACTTTTCTAGATGTATTTTCTGACAAATTCCATGCCAGCTTTGATCTGAAAGACTTGACATCTATTGATCCAGTATAGGATCAGCAGTAATAATATATAGTATAATAATCAGTATTGGCAGCAATAACTTGGAGAATAAGCCCCCTTTTTGAATCTCAAATCTCTCTTTTCATGGGTAGTTTTTGTGTATAAATTTATATACATATAGTGTTATTAGTATCAAATTTTCCCCCTTGCTTTGCACAACATAGGATTTTATAATATATTTATAGAAAATTCTGCAGCTTGTCAGTCATAAAAACAATTAAGTATTTCCAATCTGCAGTTGTATAATTTAGTTGCTTGAAGAAAGAGCCCTAAGGCACTGCTAACTGCAGTGTTTGGCATTGTTATATTTCGTGAGGTGGCAAAATTGTCTTTTCTGTACACTGCTACTGGAAAAAAAACCCCAAACAAAATTTCTATGTTGAAAAAAAAATACTAAAGACAAATCTGTGCTTTTGTTTGGTGTTTGGTTGGTTTTATTTGTTTTTTGGGGTTTTTTTAATGTGGTTTTTTTTTTTAATGTAATTGCTGATGGAATATATAATTATATTGGCATCAGTTTCAAGGGACAGATTTTCAGAGCACCTTCAATCCTTTTTATAACAGTGAAGCTAAGACTGAGCATGGTATAATTTGAAAAAACAGCAAACTTTGCTTTTTGCACTCTGCTAATCACTATGCCAGAATCAGTAGATGAGAGATTTCCAGAATATTTTGTAAGATTACATTAGTGAAATAGCCATATATTTTATACGTGTAAACATAAACCTGGAAACAAAGCCTTCTATTTCAAATTCCAGTTATCATTCTCTCTCTTGTTTTTCACAAATAGTGCCAGGAGATAAATATGACAACAGACATTTAGTGGATACACTGTTATTGGAAATAATAGAATACCAGGTTGGAAGGGACCTCAAGGATCATCTGAACCAACCTTTCTTAGGAAAAACACAATCTAGACAAGCTAACCCAGCACATTGTTCAGACGAATCTTAGCAGTGTTGGGAAGTACACCACTTCTGGCTGATTGTTCTCTTTATGAACCCATTGTTTTCATCCCTTGTCCACTCAGAATCTTGCCAGGGTTAAGTTGTACCTGCTACCCCTCATCTTTTCCATATGACTCCTTGTGAAGTGAGAGGAATGTGAAGGGAGTCTTCAACTTCTTAAAACCCTTTAAATAATGGAACATGGTGATAAGGGATGAATAGATCTAATAGCCAAATGCAGAAAAAAAACCCAACAAACCCACAATGAAGAAAAATTTCCTGTGATGTGTTGTTTTTTTTATGTATGAAAGCAATAAATAGACTGAATTTTCTGAAGCTGGAGGAAAACATAACAGAAACTCAAATGAGGAAAACCAAGTGTTTCATCTGTATCTGTGTTGTGGATCAGGGTATCTAACAGAGATTGTTCTGCAGTGTACAATATCCTCTTACTCTGATGACAACAAATTGATCCTTTAAAAATTGATTTTATATTTCTTGTTAAATTTTGTGTTATTCTATGTTTACAATTATTTTCAAGTACACCTGTGCAGAATCTGATGTGTGCTGGCAGAAACCCTAAATTAATATATTTACACTGGAAAACACTGCAGCAGATGTGTAGGTCCAAGTGCAAAAAAAACAAAAAACAAAAAACAAACCAACAAAAAAGCCAAGCAAAAATAACCAACCCAGCAGTTGATACAGCTTCTTCCTTCATTTGAGAATGAAAAAAAAAGAACACTCTTGTCGATATAATCTCTACCTTTATGAAAAGGGCTTCTCTGGAATGATGGCACTAGTATATCTGTCTTGACAAATCTCTTCAGGACAACTTTCTTGAATAATCCTTCCGATACCAGTGAAACTGCTCACAGACTAAGTTGCTATCAAGCAATGAAAATCAGAGGCAAAAATCACAATAGAGATGCTATAAATCGGGAGGAGAGTTTGCTGTGAAACGTTGCTTTCTAGAGCAAAGCAGACTATTCACTCAACAAATGACATAGCCAAGTGACCAACTTCGAGGGAACTGAAATTGTCAGTGAAACAGCCTGGAGACTGCCAAAAAGCCAGATGCTACTACTGAAAAACTACCTCCCACAAATTGGCATTGGAATCTTACGGAGCTGGCACTCAGCAGTACCTGCTTTGCTAAACCACAGTCTGTCTTGAACACATCATTTTAATACCCTTCCCTGTCATCAATAAATGGATAATATTATTCTGTTTTCACTTATTAAATTCTCCTTGGCAAGTGTTGTTCTTTTGACAAATATAAGGAAAAAGGGAGTAAATGTGAACACCATGTTTCTGGTGGGAAAAAAAGAAGGTTGATTTCTTTCAAAAATGTTGCATAGGGCAAACAATCTCCAAACCTTGTTGTTTGTTCACTGGTGTAATTTATTTCCCCAATATTTTGACATTACCCAGGGATGACTGTTGGCACTAGAGTTGTCACTACTTGGAGAAAATGAGCAATTTAATGAATTTCTGTTCTCTGAGCCACTGACAATAAAGGTTATTGAGCCTGCTGTGGATGTGGAAAGGAAGTTTATGGGCATTTCCGGTGCATATCAGAGGAATAAACTCCATTTTTTCCATTGTGATTGCTACAGAATGCCTATTGAAAAGGCTTGGGAAGAACTTAAAAAACCCCAACAAACTCCTGCATTTGAAAGAACTCCTATATTTTGGCTTCAAAGTGGAAGAGGGGAGACTTAGATTAGAAATTAGTAAGAAGTTCTTCACTCTGAAAGTGATGAGACACTGGAACTGTTGGTTGAGTCTTTGAGCAGCCTGATCTAGTGGGAGGTGTCCCTGCTCATGGCAGGAGGGTTGGAATTAGATTATCTTTAAGGTCCCTTCCAACCCAAACTGTTGTATGATCCTATGATTCTAAAATGTTATCTATAAGAAAACTTCTTTTCAAGAATTATCTCATTTTTAAAGTCATTGTGCAGTTGTGCTGTATGAAACAGAGATCTTTCCCAGTGAGAGTTGGAGAGTTGGTGTGATGGCTATGAAAGGAGACAACAAAGTAGTGCTTTTCTGGATTCAGCTGCATCCATAGAAAAATTTGTCACAGGTCAATAGCAGTAACAACCCATCAACAAATGGGATCAAATCAAATCTAGACATAGTTACTGAAGAAAAGAAGTTCAACAGATTGAATGGAGAAACTATTTCTTATGAATCAATGAAAACAAAATTTATATAGCTAGACAGAAGAATTGTCAGTTGCTTATAGTCAAAAAAGACAGAATGCAAATGGAGGCTATCATAAAATAATTCCAACGGAATTTCTAAGAACAAAACTATTGACATTTTGCCATTGTAAGAAATTAGATTTACAGAAGAAAATGAAGTGACTGCTGCAAAAGCAGGGAAAGCATAATATTATCAGTGCCACTCACACAGATCAATTAATTGTGACAGCAAATTAAACATTGTTGCTTTGTGAGAACCATTCTTAACTCAAATGATGCATAAGAGCTTTGTGTACTTCTGAAAATGTATTGCCCCTTAAATCCATTGGAAAAAACCACAACTACTGAGTTACACAGTGAGTTGAAAAGAATGTATTTTTCCCCATTATCACAAATGTCTCAATCCATAGAAATGTTACCATACTTTTGGTATTATTCACTGTTACATAATGGAAGGGGAATATCTGGTGCCTGCCTCATTATTTTCAATAGAGTGCTGAGATTGTGTTAGGAATACCTGAAATGTAAAAATATGTTATAACCAAAGAGCTCAGACTTTGACTCTTGTTTTAAATGAACTAAAGACACTTCATATATCTGGCATGCTCTTCTATTCTCTGTGTTTCAGAGGAAGATCTTAATTGCTATTTGTGCTAAAGTCCCACTGAGCAAAGTGTGCCAGGGAGCAGAGAGGGCAGGAGGCTCCAAGATAGAGGTGAACTGGCAGCTGCAAGTGATGGCATTTCTGGCAGGATAGGGACATCACAAAGGTGGGATGTGGTCCTACAGTTTCCAAGCAAGGCAGGAAGACTAGGACTGATGCTAGGAACAAGGGTCAGATGCAGCCCTGGGGTGTCTGGTCAGGGATGTAGGGACCAAGGTGGGGGGCTGGGACAATGAGGAAATAATTCCTAGACCTCATCCCAGGTCTCCATCACCCTGCAGCAGAGCTGGCCCCACCACCTGCACACTAGCCCTGGGAGGGAAAAAAGTTATATACATATAACTTGTCATACAACAGTTCTCTATGCATGCCTGAAGAGTTTGAAAATGTCAGGTTAACTTTAAATTTTGCAAAAATAAATGATTTAAAGTGTTGTATTATGTTCTTTGCAGATACCCTTTGAATACTATTTAACCTTTTTTCAGAGATTTTTTCCAGAAGTTTTTTCTGATCTAGTCCTGAAATTAGCAGGTAATTCTTAAATTTCCTAATTATTTTGGCATTTTCCATTAATTTAAAGACCTATTTTCACAGAAGTTTTGGGGGGATAATTAATTGATCATAAATCATATATTCTCTAGAAACATATTTTCACAAATCATTAAAAAAGAATATATTTAATTCAGCATCATATGCTCTGTTTCAGATGCATACATTTGTATTTTAATTTCTATTAATAATTTTATCAGGTTCTTTCTAAACAGATTGGGCAACATGGACTTTTAAGAAAATGATAGGGCTAAAAGACTAAAAATCGCAGCTATGTTATACGAAGTTACTGTCACTGCAAGTGCAAATATCCCTTTTGTGAGTCTTGCATTAGGAAATTGTTGGAAATTTGATCCTCAAATCTTCTTTTCCCGAAGTTTCAAGAAACTATTATGTACACTCATACACCTAACACATAATGGAAAAAATATTTTCTTTATGTAATTGCATTCAGATAGAAATCTATTTTGATGTGAATTCACTGAATTCAAATGAAGTTATTGAAGGCATAAGCAGTGTTACAAATTTGATTTAAAAGCAAACATATATTCAAATATACAAAATGCACTGTAGCTGAAAGTATCATTTTAAATAACAAACTCAAAACTAAGATAACTTTATTTTATATTTGACAACCATGAGAAATATACAGAAGAGAAGAACAGTTGTTTTGTTAAAATAAACGGTATTTTCTTAATGTACCCCTCAAGGAAATTGTTGCCTATTACTCTGAATGTAGATTTCCTTTATTTCCATACAAGATGGAAAATCACTCAACAGAGACTTAAAGGACAAAAAGTTGTCTGCAACAAAAAACTTCTTTTGAACATTGTCAAATGACTCATACTCAAATGCAAAATGGATTATTACAGTTCTCCATTTCAATATATTTATTGGAATAATTATTCTCTAAAAACTAGACATGTGTTCACATAGTATAACAGTATGGATGAAAAAAAAAAGCTATGTGTAATGTTCAATTGGATTAAAAGTGTGATATTAAAGAAAGGTTTCTATTATAGCTCCCTTGGAATTATCTGCTGAATTCATTTTCTCAAGAAAAACATCCTTTTCCCATTATTATTATTTTCCAGAAGATATTTTAATTTCTTTTATGTGTCTTCATTTCCCATTGGAAATAAGAAAGTGATTTTTTTTTATATAACCAGTACATTTAAAAAAAAAAAATCAATATTTATTCAAATCCATTTCCCAAGCATAAAACTGTATTTTCTCAACATTCTTTTTATTATGAAAGTTGGTTTTCTGATTTTCATTCTTTTAATTAGGCAGATCTCTGTCCTGCATGAAGGTTATCCCTGATTTTTCTAATTAAGGTTATTTAGGGGGTGTTTCCCCATATTTTTGCTGAACCTAGCGTTAAATCTCAGAGCATTATGACAACCTGCAAGCTTTGTCATTTTCCAGTGGTTCCTAGATTCTGTGCCCACATAATTCCTCCTGCATGTTCTACACTGATAAGTACTTTCTCACCTTGTGATGGAGGTCAGCTGAGAAATGTACAGAAGATAAAGAAGAGAATCATATGCTTGGAGGACCAAAAGAGGGAAAAACCCTCATACCTTTACATTTATCAGCTATGATCCTTACTTCCCCAGTGGTGAGTAATTGGTATGGACAAATAGCACATAAAATATCTATTTAATTTTGTGTTACCCCTCCCACAGTCATGGGCCCTCTCCAAAACAGATAAGCTGTAAATTACCCACCATGAAAGTTACAGGAACATTAACTGGCAAAATAAAACTCTAGGAAAAATTGTTTATTTGGACCTTAGGTTCACACAATCACAGAAATTACAGAAATTAGGGACTGGAAGGGACCTAGAAGATCATCCAGTCCAACCCCCCTGCCTGAGCAGGATCATCTAGACCAAGTCTCTCAGGAATA
>JANHGL010025622.1:7336-25777 GCA_024611195.1 Ceyx melanurus
ATACTTCAAATTGTGGATATTTTTATATATATATATATAATGGTGGTTTTTTTCCAGTGTAGCTCCCTACCCCAGTCCATGTTTTCTGTCCTCAGAGGATGATGTTTGGTGAGTGTGAGGGTTGGGGCAAGCTGTCTTTGGTCATGATGGGACGGAAGATGGTGGTGTAGTGTTACAAAGTGTTGTCTCCATCTATATAAACAATTATCCTAGAAAAGCTCCTGAGTGTAGATGTGTTTTCCTAGCGAGGCATAAATATAAACCTGTATTTAACTGCTCCCTGGAAGTCAGATCTGAGTGATCCATTTGCCTGTGGAACAGTTGCCCTTGGAAAGCCATAAACCTTTATTGCTTGGAGACCTTTGAAATGGGACTAGACATGCCAGAGTGTTCAGCACGGATGAAAATGTGCTTCAGGGAGCAAAGCACAACACTCTATCTCAGGAAATAAACCACCCCTTCTGAGGTGGGCACTGGATGCAAATTGTCTTTTTCCAGCTCCAATTTTTGCTCCTGAAATTCGTATTAATGTGAAGAAATAGGGCTTCTCTGCTGTGGCTACATAAAGAATTATGCATTTTGGGAAGTTAGTTATTAAACTAATCTCAGTACCATCTCTAATTCACTATAGTTGGAGGTTTTTTGCTTCAAAAATCAGGTGGAAACTAAAGCAGGACTGCTTATATAAATGGAAATTCCACCCCATGCCTTTCCTGAGGTGAATCTTTGAGTTCCACCAACTGCTTTGCTTTCCTCCAGAGCCCTGCCCTGAGCAGGAGGGCAGAGCAGGCAGGGTGAAAGGTGAATTTTTTGGCCCTTTCTGCTTCATTCAAGAGCCTAGAGCTGAAGAACCCATTCATTGGCATTCCACCTGGCTGCTCTGCCTGCTGACCTCCTCTCTGGTCTGCAGCTCAGGGGGTGTCAGGAGGGGCTGAGAGGGCAGTGACAGTCTGTGTGTCATGCTCCACTTCTGCCTGAGCCTGATTGTTAGCTAAGAATGAATCCAGCCACGGGAGTCCAGGCTGGGAAAAGAAAACCACTGTCCCGAGGAGGCAAACTGGAGCTAGGAAGTTTTTCAGTCCATTTGGAAACAAGAATACATTAATATAATGTGCTTTTTTCCCTCCATACCAGACCCCTGTATTCTCACAAGGTAGACTGGGCATGAAAGGGGTTTTACATTATTTATTAGTGTGCCTCTGTCACACATAATGAGGGCTATAAAGTATGTAAGAGTTTATAATTGGCTATCTGCAAGTAGTAATCCTAAGGGGGTTGTAAAAGGATCAAATAAATTATGCTTCATTATAGGAGTTATGCCAGGGATATTAGAAAATTGTTTTTCATTGAGGAAGAAAAAGAAGGCAAAGTATAAAAAAGAAAAAAAAAAACCACCTTAGTACTTCCCAGACCCACTTCTGTCAAAGCCTTTAGAGTTTGAGGCAAGATTTGAGTCCTCCTCTTTAAAATTCCTGACGTGTCCAAGATGCTAAATAAGCAGTTGCCAAGATACTGGTACAAATAATGCATAAATGGAGTTTATCTAAATTGTTTTAGTAATAAACTTCCCTGAACCCTCCCATAGAGTTAAGAAGGAATCCCAGTTCTCCACTACCCACCATCAGCTTTCAGAAATGAAACTTTTATCTCTTCTTCTCAGGGGGATACGAATGCCTGCTCCCCCTTTCCTGAATCTAATTATTGTTCTGATCATTCAGAACAAGGATTCGGTGGCAGTGAAATACAAAGAAAAGAAAAAAAAAAAAAAAAGGATGAACAGCTGGTTTTGGAAACTGTGATGGTATCGTGTTAAAAATGAATATTTACATTTCAGAAAAGCCAGGAGGAAAGGGATCTCCATCTTTTGGGGCTCTTCTGATGCTCCTGGATGTAATTTGTGCTACAATGGAGGTGCCCCTGGAGCACAGAAGTTAGACAAGGAAAATTCTTGTCAGCTCCATGAGGCAGAGACTATCCCATCATTAAAGCAGTAATTGGGATTATTCTAGTTTTAAATAGAAAGCCAGGGAAGGACAGAGTATCTCAATGGTACAAGACATTTGGTATTGTATTATTTCTACTTTGAAGGCTTGAGGATGGCTGAATTATGCACTGAGATGTGCAGCACTTGATATTACATTAATCCTTGGACACTTCAATGGCAATAAAATGAAGCAAAAAGCAGTTTTCTCCCACTGGGTGTGTGCTTTGCCTCACTTCCACCTCCCTTGTCCCTCTGGGGATGTCACTGAAGTGAAGAAATTGTCTGGACATCCTTGTTGCCTTTATCCAGCATCTACAAACAGCTCTTTTTCACAGATCAGTGAACTCAGAGACATAGAAAAAGCAATTCTTGGGTATTTAATCTGTGGGAATGTTTCCAAAAGTTGGGATAATCTGGATCAGAATCACTGGAGTAGTGCTCAGGAGTCCAGGCTGCTGCAGAACAACCTTAGTCTGCCCAGTTTGTATTGAAAATATATGGCATTGCCTGGGTGTTTCTCATTTTTTTCCTGTTTAGGCATCTTCACTGGCACAGGATATATTTCTTTTATTCCTTTCTCATGGTCCTTTGTAAGATCAGTTCATGTAGTGGGAATTCCTTGGAGCATGGAGCTTCTGCAAGGCTCTGAGGAGCTTTGTCTGGTTTCCACTTGCTACTGAAATTCATATTCATGAAAATAAATAGGTCTTACCTGCTGTGACTACATAAAGGATTATGCATTTTGGCAAGTTAGCTATTAAACTACCTTTTATTAATTACAGTGGGCACCCTTGTGTTTCTAATGGAGTGATTTCTATTTCAACACACTGTGCCACTTGCCATATGCTGCTCTAGACTCTGAATTACCAAGCATTTCATTCTGAACGATGGGGTGAGCACACAGATGGGTTGTCACAGAAAGAGATCTGATGGCATGTGATAATACTCAGGCTCGGGGGTTGGTTTTTTTCCCCTCCCCATCAAGATTGTAATGTACAAGCAGTGATCATGGCTTGCCAAATAAAAATGAGCTGACAGCCAAACCTCAGAGCGTTTTCTGGAGCTCCTCAAGCATTTCAGTCCCACTCTGCAGGTTCTTTCTGCCTTGGACTGCACCATGCCCATCTCAGAACGATTTCCCATTAAAAAAAAAAAAGCAGAATTCATGACAGGAATGGAGACATTTGCATCTAAAAGGCAGAAGGACAGAAGATAAGGAACAAACAAGTGTAGGTAACCTTGGCCCAGATTCAATTAGTGATTCATATACTTTTTAAAGGTGTTTACAATACAGATCTTTTCCCTGCAGGTAGGATTCTAAGCTCACATTAAGATCAATAGATATCTAGGGTGAAACTCATCAGCTTAAATCTTGATGCTTTGAACTGTGAGAGACACCCTGGGGTCTGCAGGACATCCGTGTGGGCTGACAGGGCTGGGAGGAGACTTGCACTGCTCTGGAGAGGCGGCTGGAGGACAAGCAAGTTTCTGAACAGCACTAAACTCACACAAAGACAAAAAAAAAAAAACCAGATTCCTAAAGTCTTTCATGTTGGAAAGGATATGGAGTGGTCATATAGTCAAACCTTACAATTAAAGCAAGACTGTCTGCAATAATTACCTTCATGCCTCCAAGTACCATTTTAGACAAAGAAAAGCAGCCAAATCTGGGTTTATCCAGGCTGCTTAATGCTATGCTTTCTGTCTAAATAGTGGAGGATTCACCATCTCAGTCTAGATACTGGAGGCTTCACCATCTCAGTACTCCCCTGTTCTCTTCACCTAACACTCATGGCTGGGAGAAGTGACTATGGAGAAAGGATGAAAACTTCCTTTTTATTTTTTTCCCTTTCTTCTTTTTTTCCCCCCTAATACGGACCTTGGTTTGTCACCCCCTGGAATCTGTTGAGGATGTTCTGCTTGGCAGCAAATATTTGTGTCATTATTGGCTGAGAGAATTAAAATATAAGAGGAACTGTGGGATCTGGTGGTAAGGGAACCAGGTCGGGGTCTCTGCTTCAAATATTCATTCTTTAATCCATTTTTTTCATTCTTTAATCCTCACACCCTCCAAGTTGACTCTGTGACAAACCTTAGCCTCACCCATAAGCAATAAGATATAAATACCTGCTCAGGCAGGTACCTGTTTCCTTGGGTCTCTCTAAATCCCCCTGCATGAGAATGGTGCTGTATAAAAGATGGTAATAAAGGAGCTTCCAGTGAAATCTGCAGCTACACACTGCAGTTCAGCTGGTTCTCAAGATCATATTGCTCCTACTGCAGACACAAAATAGGATTAAACTCGGATTTCTTAATAACTGGTGCCAACCTGCACAGACTGTGGAGCCTGATTACTGCTGTTTATAAAATCTAGTTACCAGAAGTTCTTCCAGGGGTGATTTTCAGGGGTTGGAGCCGTTGGGAGCTCCTAGATGTCCCTGCACTAACACCCATTTAGCAGGTCTTTGAAATTGCTGCTGGATCTTTTCCTTTGCACAGCAGCAGCTGCCATGGCCCCGTCACTTGTCTTTTTACCAAATGGCTCTTGCTAATTCACTCCCATTTAGTATCATCTCTGCCTTTAATTTCTTCACTCTTCCTACTTCACTATATCTTTTTGGTTTCCCATTTTCTGAACTCTTCAGTATCGCTTTACAAATGCCCAGGGCCAGCTAGAGCAGACAAAGCCATTATCTTTTGGGTAGCAGGGCAGCATCTCTGGATGGGGACTTTTCCCTCTCTGAAAATTCACATTACTATTTCTATCAAGCCTAAAAAGTTACTAGGTGGAGGATTTTCAAAGCTGAAGCTTGTAGCATTTTATTACCTCTTTTTTTTTTTGGCTGTTCTTCTTCTGTTTGATTTTTCTAGAGGCCCTCTGAAGTCCTGCTCTGTCCAAGTCTGAGGCAGAAGCACCTTGCCCTGAGTGAAGCCCAGGACTTGCTGTCTCCCATGCTATGAATGTGAGGAAGAGTAGGAAGCAAGTGGGAGCAGCATAAATGGAATTTCTGTGTGCTTGTGGTGACTCTTGCATTGTTTTGCATGTAGAGATTACTGTACCTTCAAGTGACAGATGGGAATGCAAAAACTTTCTATCATCCTTGAAGATTCAGATGGGCTAATAGAGAAAAAAATGTGAAAGGAAAAATCATAATTAAAATGGTCTTGAAAGGGATGACTTCCAAATTATTCTCTGTCAGCTTCTCCAGATGGCCTGAATATCTATCAGATGAGCAGTATGCATTAGAAATGCCTAGGGGAAAAAAAAAAGCACAGTTTCTTTTTGGTCAGGTCCAAAACTGAAAGGGGAAAAAGCAGAAGATGAGGGGAAAAGAAAGGAGGAAGCATTTTTAAGAGGGATTTTCACACTGAAAAAAAAAGAAAAAGTGACTGTACAAAAGGCACATCCAATTTTGGTTTATTTTCTCTCTGCAGTACATATATCAAGCCTGACACATTCCTTTTCTTTTTCTAAGTGAAAATACAAATTGGATTTTCAAAATGACACTGAGCTGTCTCCTGCTGGAGAGGTTTCCCAGCCCTCCTCCCCCTGCAGCAGTGCAGACTCCCTCCCAGCTGGCCAGGGAGTCCCAGGCAGTCCCTTCCAGTGCTCTCAGCAGAGCTGTGACTGGAGCTGAGGAGACACAAAAAAGGAATATCATTTCCACTGAAGGAAAGGCACCATTGCTTTGCTTGCCATTCAAAAAGGCATTTTCCAGCAGCAGGTCTCTGAGGCTGAGTCCAAAGCAAATAATTTACTGCCATCACTACCTCTCTTCATTGATCAAACTGGTGGTTTTCTCCATCTGATTTATCTGGATGATGTGCTTAGGCTTTCCCTGGGCAAGGAAGGACACTGGGCTGTGTTTAGCAGGTATTTGAGGGTGCAGATGGACCAGCAGAAAAATAAGAATGAACCATATAGCAACTGGGGGCACTTCCCGACCTCAAGTATGAGACTTGCTAGCTCTGAACTGCCAGGACAGCTACAGACAACTCATTTCTGGTGAGATGCCCATGGGTGGAGGCTCCTGTGAAAGCCCCAGCAGCTGAGTTCTGCCCTCCACAGGGCTTTGCAAGCTGCCTGTTCTGTGTGTTGACTTCAGCCCATCACTCTTGGTCTTTGCCATGGCTAAATCTGGTTAATGGCTCCGGGTTTATTAATCCTTCTGTATTTATTGTTTTGAGACTTATCTGTATCCAAGCCATGGATGTATTGGATAATATTCTTGGAGACATTAATAAGATTTTACCTCTTGGGGTAAGCTGATTGCCACACGCCACAAATCATTCCTTTATCACTTCAGAGATGAGACCCTGATCTGTGCCAAGCCACTAATGTAATTCCTGGGATGCCACCCACAGCAGTGCTGCCAGTGCCTCTGCTGCTGGCTGGCTCTGTCCCACTCTCCCTCTGAGCTGCAGCCCCTTTGCTGCAGGTGATGTTTAAGGACCTGCACATTTCCCTCCCCTCTCTATTTCTTCCAGGGACTGCAGTGGGTAATGAAAGGTGACAGATGATGGTAATTACAGCACGGTGGTTTGGATTCTTTTCTCTAAGAAATGTTTTAGGCATCCTAAGTATTTTAAGGGACTGTAAAGATGGGTGTGGTGTCCTGGGTAGCAGAGCTGGCTGAATAGAAGAGCTGTAGGGCAGCCAAGATGTGACTCCTGAGCTAAGCCAGCAACTGCTCTCTGCTGAAGCTGCCAAGTTACCTTCAGGATTTCTGCTGGAATTGCAGCCCTAGATGTAGCTTAGGTCTTTGAATGGAGGTTGCATCTGCTCATCAGGACCTGCATTCTCCACGATGAAGCAAATTGGCTGTGAGCATCTATGAATTATTAGCAGTTATATCTAAGTAATCTTCTTGGTTTGGCAGGGTCTGATCCACACATTTCGTTGCTGACACACTGGGATGGATTCATTAGAAGGCAAAAAAGGGGTTTTGTCTAAGTCGTAGTAGCACCATGGATTTTGGGGCACACTCCTCACTCTTAGTGCATCAAATAAAGGAGCTGAAGTGCCAGTTGCCAACTTGACTTGCCCATGCAGGCCAAGGCACTCTCGGCCCTGTTAAAGCCATGCAGAATCCCACTGAAATGGGAAAAGAGGGTGACACAGATGAAGAGGGCTGGGTAATGAAAGGACGTAAATTGCCAAACCCAAACAACGACCTGTTACTGCAACAAAACCTAAAAAGCTGAAAACAAACAGGTCTCTGTGAATGCAGCGGGCTCTAGACACTCTTGCCACCTGAGGGGAGTAATTGGCAAGTGCTGAGTAAGAGCTTGTTCTGAGTTTGGAGTGGCTGCATTCTTATGCTAATAATCTTTTCACTTGCCTGCAGTGCTGCTGTTGGGCTCTCCTGGAAGAATTGGACAGGAGGCTTTCCCAGGACCTGTTTGTGAGGAAGGGTTACCTGGCATTTCATCTGGTCCAGTGCAAGCCTGGCATCCCTTCTGCACACATCTCCCTGCCCCTTGCAGCTGAGGTCTCCCAGAGGGTCTGTTCAGGGACACAAGTTGCTGGAGAGCAGCTCAGACAGGTGATTGACTTCTGGGGCTGGCAGCAGGCAGCTCACAGGCAGTATGGGATGGGGTCAGAACCATCTCTGGCATCTAGGCACTCTCCATCTCTGGCATCCTCTCTTCCCCAGCCATTCTCATCATCAGGGAGTGATGCTCCTCCTTGCCTCATTGAATGCTGTCCATTCCTAACACATCAGCTGTGCTGTCAGTGCTTCACAATGCTCTTCTTGCTTTAACAATTCAAGTGAGAATCAGTCAGGGGTTTTTTTTTCAGTCTCTTAAGCTGTCTTTAACAAATGCAGACCCAGTTTTGGCCTAAGCTCTCTCGCCTGAGAAACATCCTTTCTGAAAATTTAATTAGAAGTGACTCTCATTTACATGTATTCTACCAGCTGCCACCAGCTCTGCACTCCTGGGGATAAAAAATGAGATGGTACTGTGAAAACCATTAGCAGGGACATTAGAAGCAACCATATCCAGGTCAGGCAAAGTTGTGAACATAACCTAGTGCTCATGCACCCTTAACTGCTTTTCTCCTTTTCCAGCTGCTGGGTGAACACAGCATGTGAGAGGCAGCTGCCTCGGGGATTTGGTTGCCACTGTGTGATGTAGATAGAGAGAGAGGAGCAGGAGATGGCTGAGCAACAAGCAAAGGACTTGAACAGCAAGAAGAAAATGGAACTTAGTGGGGGAAGATCTAAGGAGCTAATATTGGTCCTAAAGAGAGGCAGGGGTGCTTGGAGAAGCAGCTGCTGAACTGCTCTGCTGACGGCTGTTGTGAGCATTGATCTTCCGTTGGAGAAAGATGAGAGACCACTTCTGTACTCTGTGCCTTGCCTTTGAGCAAGCCAAGGACGTAATAAGGTGATTTCTGTATCTTAGAGAGACAGAAATATAGCAAGCTTGGGCAACTTCAGGATGGAGACAGCAGAAATGCTCCAGGAGATGCTGGAGCCTACAGTGAAATGTTCTTTCTGGGCTGCCCGTGGCAGCAGCTCTGCCAGCTACACCCTCTTTCTGGCAGCTGCTGCAGTGACAGCTGAGAATGCAGTATGAGGAAAATGCCACTTCTGCAAAACAATCGTGGCCCGTTGGGTGTTTCCCAGCAAGGTCTGCTGAGGGGAGAGGCTTTAGCCAAAACACATCTGTTGGGAGCAGAGTGAGGGATGGGCACAGCAAGGCATGTTGTGAATGTCAAGTCAACCTCGGTTGTTTCAGCTGAAATGATTGGAGAAAACTTTGTGGAGTGTGTACCTGTGGTATGAGTTCTTCAGGTGATGTTAAACCATTCTTGCCTGGCATTTGAAAAGGTGAAAAAGCAAAGGAAAATGACAACAGATCAGCCCAGTTGTCAGTTTGTGATAGCCACTGGTTGATTGTTGTTTTAATTGATCAGAAGCAATCAGCCTGTAAATGCTGTGAGTATCACAGCTTCTATTTATCCCCACCTTGTGTTTTCTACACAGTGTATGCAGCAGTTGTGCTGAGTAGAAGGGGGGACTAAAAGCTCTCAGGTGGAAGCTCCAGAAGCTGAGGGTGGCTTTTGGTGCTGAACTGCCAAGGCTGCCTCCAGCCCACAGACCAGCTGGGAAACTGTGACAACAGCACGAGAAGTCCAAATAATTTTTTTTACTGATTTTAGAAGAAGAAAGGTTTTATTTTAATCCTCTGAGATTCCCAAATGTCAGTTGGATGCTTTGATTCCAACCTGACAGCCTGCATTGAAGATAATTATAACAGTTTGTATAAACTTCCATTTTCTTCTCTCTCCATAGGCTTGTTGATTGGCTCTGGTTGTGCCCTCTACCCTCTTGGCTGGGACAGTGAAGAAGTCAGACAAACCTGTGGCAACCTTTCCAACCAGTTTGAATTGGGTGAGACATCATCAGAGTATCTCCTTCACATGATTTTCCTCTATGTGTTGTCCATAAAAGCAAATGAGGACAGGCTTGGAGAAGCAACCCACTGGTGTGCATTCATATTACAGACATAGAATCATGGAATGTCAGGGGTTGGAAGGGATCTAGAAGATCATCTAGTCCAACCCCCTGCCAGAGCAGGGTCACCTAGAATAGGTCACCCAGGAACAGATCCAGGTGGGTTTTTCTCCAGAGAAGGAGACTCCACAACCTCCCTGGGCAGCCTGTTCCATCACCCTCACTGGGAAAAAATTCCTCCTCATGTTTACATGAAACTTTCAATGCCTCAGCTTCCACCCATTGCCCCTTGTCCTGCCATCAGGCATCACTGAGCAGAGTCTGGCTCCATCCTCCTGCCACTCACCCTTTCTATATTGATAGACACTGCTGAGCTCCCCCCTCAGTCTCCTCTTCTCCAGGCTAAAGAGCCCCAGCTCCCTCAGCTTTCCCTCCCGAGAGAGATGCTCCACTCCCTGCAGCATCTTTGTGTCTAATTGCACCATTCTGATGGCACTGAGGCAGGGGATTTCAGATAGATTCGCTGCAAATATTTTCCAGAAGCATTCTAAAAGACAATAAAGCAATGTTTATCTATGCATGTATATATTTAAGACATCAGATTGAATAATCATGCACAGCAGGAGAGCTGAGGGCTCCAGCTCCTGGAGATCTTGAGAGGCTAGGCTGAGGCATCCCATCACATTGCAGGTCAGGGTCATTCACAACCAGTGCAATTAGCTGTCTTTGAAGTCTGGCATGTTTATGGCCTTCTAACCCAAGCCTAATGAGTCTGGGTTTGGTTAATCACAGCCCTGGGAAGCTAGTAAATAACACTTGCTCCCTTTGTCAGCCCAAACACCCTCACTGTTGGTGACTGAAGTGAGCACTGAGTGAGAGGCAGGGCTGTGACCCAGCCAGGCACATTCCCGTGCAGTTTGGGGGGCAGCCTCCTCTAGAGAGGGGTTGAGAACAAAAAGGGCCAGCAGCAACCTGTGCATTAAGCACTGTGGATGACCAGCATCTGGTGTTGGAATGCACATCCAGGTCCCTGTTTAGCTGGAAGGATGGCTGCACCTGCTGATGCCCCACTCTGGAAGTGCTCTCTTACTCTGCATCACTTCATAACAGGAGCTACCATGCTGAAGGAGCAGCAGAGACTGAGCACCCCAACTTAGCACAGGCTTGAGAGCTCCCAGTTCCACTGCAGAGCCCTGTTTCCAGCCCCTGTGACCTAAATCTTATGGTTAGTGTCAGAAACCCTGCTGATAGCTGTGTGTGCAGGGCTGTTGGTAGCCAGTGCCTAGAAAACTGGACAAAAATGGTCTCCTAGGGCTACAGACAAACCTGCTGCATGATCTTTTAATTTCACACGGATATTTCTGTCAGGCTTTGGGAGTCAGGAGGTTTGTTTCCATCTCAGAGATGTTTCTTGTGAAGATATGCAAATGAACTGAGGTTGGAAGGTAAAAAAATACTTCTCTGGGATAGATGCTCCAGCTCACCCTCCCTTACCCCATTCCTGTGGTGGTTTGGAGTGCATTTGATCTGGCATGGGACCAGAAATTCTCATTACCAATATCGGCACCCATCTTTACCACTGCTTTTGATGCTGTTATCAGCAGCTACTAATGATACTGCCCAAGGGATGTGTAACATGCTCCAGAAGCTTCACCTTGTCATTCTGAACATTAATATCCTTCTGTGCTATTGATACCAGATTTTCTTTTCAGTGAAGTTCCTACAACATTTCTATTCACCTAATAATTGAAAGATGTGAACACGAAGGGGAGATAGCAATGAGAATAGATATGTATAGTTAACTAGCAGAAACAAATCACCCAGAACTGATCCACATCTCCATGGAAAGCTGTCTCAAAGGCTACACAAAACACTGCAGGAGCTGTTTCAGGGAACAGTTTTGTCACTAGCCATGGTTAATCCTGTGCAGAAGCCTGTGTCAGTCAGAGCAGAGCCTTTGGGATGACCTTCACCACCTCAGCCTTTACTCAGCACTCAGATATTGGCATCAATGGAATCTCTCTGCCATTCAAGTCAATGAAGAAATCCATGTGTAAAACCTTCAGCTGCCCTCCCAGGTACAGGTAAGGGCCAGGAGAGGTAGTGACTGTGAAGGCAGGTGCTCTCACTGCATTTTCTGGCCCCAAAGCATGTGCTGTGCACGCCCAGACCTGACAAGAGTGCTGGTCTTGGCAATCTGCTGTGATCATATGTTAACACATTAATTAACTGATTATAATGAGAGCTGAAAGTTGCTGTAGTCATTTCCACCAGGCAGCTCTGCCTTTAAACATCTCTCTTCCACATGCACTGGCAGGGAATTTAAATGCTTGATTAGTTGGGGTTTTTTTAACTTCATGTCAGTGCCTGGTTGGGAAAATCATCTATAAAGAGCAGGTACTGTCCAAGGGCCTTTTTATAACCATCTTTCCTAAATAGTTCTTGATTGTTGATAACTCAAACCCTCTAGTCTTTCCTGAATCATTACAGACTGGCTTACTCACTGTAGCCCACAAGCCAAAAATGATGTTTCAAAGATTCAATCACAGTAGTTCTCAAGACAAATTTAAGTAATTGTTGCTTTTATTTGAATATTTCATTTGATTAAGCTGCAATAATACGCTTTCTATTCCTGAATCTGTGAGAAGAGCTGTCTCCAGAACCACATATACATAAAATCTGCCCTCAGGAAAGTTGAGCTCCCAAGAGCACAGGTTTTTCTGGTGGGAGAAATGGTGGTGGTGGGAGCACTGCACCTCCTGCTGCTAAGTCAGGATGATACCCTGAGAGCCTAATTCAGTTACTCCCAAAGGAGATGGTGTTCAAGGGGATGCTGAGCTGCAGATAGCATTCAGCTGTAAGGATGACAAAGCAATTGCTGCAGCTTGAGAACACTTGTGTGCAATTAGGGAGGGAGGGTCCAAGCACACCAGGTTTGACCACAGAGCCAGCAGAGGTGAAGGGTCATCACTGGGATTCATTCTGGATTTATAAAAGGGGACAGGAAAAAAAAAGTGAAGGTTGGAGGTAGAAAAGCTCAGCCAGAAGCAGCAATTGATGCTACAGGAGTATTGCAAATGTAAATTTTGGGTGCAGCAGGATAAAAAAGACATGAAGGTTCTGGAGCTGGTCCAGACAGGACAATGAGGCTGGGGAAGGGTTTATTCTGAAGAAAAGAAGTTGAGGGGAGACCTCATCACTCTCCACAGCTACCTGGAAGGAGGTTGCAGAGAGGTGAGTGCTGCTCTTTTCTCACAAGTCACAACTGATAGGACAAGAAAAAACAACATCAAGTTGCACCCAGGGAGGTTAAGGTTGGGTGTTAGGGAAAACTTCTGTACCATAAAGGGTTAGCAAAGCCTGGAACACACTGCCTAGCAAAGTGGTGGAGCTGACATCCCTGGATGTGTTTCAAAGCTGTCTACATATGGTGCTTGATGACCTTAAAGGTCTTTCCCAACCATAGTGGTGCTGTGAGGATGAGGAAGGCAAGAGGCAGGTGCAGAGGAGGGGCTGCAAGAACTGAAGCAGCTGAATTGTGCTGCATGAAATTTAATGTTAACCAGAAATATTCCAGAATTAGCAATTAAATTAAAGTTAACCCCCACAGAAAGCAGTGAATATATTAAAAAAAAAAAGCTTTGTCAACGAGTTAATTTGCCTGAGGTGGCATCATTTCTGCCTCTGGCTGAGTGTTGACGTGCAGTGCCAAAGTGATCAAGAAAAGGATACAGAGGGTGGGGCAATTTATTAGAATCCTATTAAAGGCTCCTCTAGAATCAGCTCAGAGGTTTTTACCAGTTAATTTTTTTTTTTTGACTGGGGCTGAGCACAATGTTTATGAGTGTAGCTGAGCTGCAGCTGCTGGGCTCTTAGATAAATTAATGAGTCAACCTACATGCTGCTGCAGAAAGTGTGTTATCAAGAAATATGTTGTCTTTATAGCTACTCAGATAACTTCTCTTCATAAATCTTTGTAATCCTTGGGTGACTATATTCAGGTGCACACACCTGCTGTCTGGAAGAGCCCTTTGTGGCCAGTTAGACTCTGGTTATGGAAGGACTAGAATGTGGTCATGCATGGACCTTCATGAGCAGAGCATCCAGGGAGGGATGGAGGGATGCAGGCCACCTTGGGAGCAAGTGCCTGGTGCTTTTTATTACTTGAGCAAGGCAGCCAAACTGGTTGTTTTTTTGAATCCCTCCATAGTTAAAGCCAGAAAAAAATAGCTGCTGCTAGAGCAGAGTTGACCTGCTGTGTTTTAGATGCCTACCTGAAGATGAAATGCAGCACACTTAAAGAGACTTTTTCTCCTCCTTGTCTTCCCCAGAGGGAATCTGGGGCACTAACTAATCCAGGGTGAATCTCTGCACTGTGGATAACCAGACAGAGGCCAAATGAATTTTGTTTCCTGCAATAAATGAGTTTTCGGCTGACTTCTTCCAGGAGGCTGGGAGAGCTCCTCATTAGCAGGACATACACTGATTTGTCTGGGAAAATTGAGCATTGTAATTGACACAAGCTATTGGTTACTCCTTCATTGCTCCATGATCAATGCTCACTTACAGCAAATTTGAGTTTTGATTAAACACAAGTGTGTGGGCCTCCAAAGAAAGGAGGATTTGGCCATAGCAGAACTGAGGATTTTGACATTGGTGCTTCTTTTTCCACTTCTGAACTTTGTCAGATTTTATGCATTCAATTACCAGTCACCAAAATACCTTGGTCTGTGCATGTCTGCAATATATTTATTTTTTTTTTAAAGAAAAATCCACTGAGAAGGTCACATCCATGCAACAGACAAAGAAACCAGCTTCACTAAATTCATTATTTTGTACCAAGCCATCCCTTTGGCTGCTGGTTTTCCTTATATAGCTTTCTTTGTTTCACATAACTACTTTAATCCTTTCTGGATGTGTTCCAAGCTTTAACTTCTTTTCCTGCTTTTGTAGCTGATTTCACATGACCACTTTTCATTGTAACTGTGTCAAGAAAAAAAAAATCCTTCAGCTGTTTAATTTATCTTGGCTTTGTTTCAAAATAATTGTTTCTTATTAATCAGCTGATTATCTTTTCCATTCGTTTGTGGCTTTCATATCTCCAAATCCCTGTATATCCCTTAATGTCATATTCCTTACTTTTTTCTCTGATTACTTTTCCAACACTGATTGATTACATGAATTCACATTCCCTGTAGTACTGGACTCTCATGTGAAGCTGTTAATTAGAATTTCTTCACAACTCTCTGTAAGAAGGAATCGTAGTTTTTCTTTTTGAAGGTATTCTATTCTTCATCCTGGCTTATTCTGAAAACCTTTTTCCTTCATCTGGGAAAAATAAACTTCACTTAAGGTTAAAGGGTTAGAGTTTGCCAAGAGGCTGCAAGCTCAGGATAGTCTTAACATTGCTAAGATGGTAAAAATAGTTAAGATACTAAATCTTGCAATTAACAGGTTTGCATCCAAGAGACTCTCATCTTCTAGATATTTTTTTTTCCTAGCTGTCAATTATTGGTTATTTTAGAAGAATATCATATGTTATTTGCAGAACCTTGATAACCAGGCGTGATAATTATTTATAAGATATCGTGAGGAGAAATCCTCCTAAAATCCTGTTTTGGCAACAGGATCCTGGCACAGCTCCATCCAGTATCAAGTATCCACAGATTTTTCTCTTGCCAAACTTCACTCACAAATTTTTCTTAATCTTTATTTGCCTTCTATGTTGACGAGGCTGGGGGAAGGCAGGAGACACACATCAAGGCCATGAGGCTCAGGTTAGAAATCAGGAAAGGGCATGGAAAGGTTTTTTTAATAAGCACATCCATCACTGCAAAACTGCCCTTCCACATTGCTTTGATTTCTTTTGATTTAGCAAATATTGTCTTATGTTCTATGAGACTCTTTTCTGCTGAATTTCCTTTTGACAGTGTCCTCTCCCTCACCTTGCTTTTGTCCTTTATCCTCGGGGACTACAATTTCTTTCAATCCTTTTACAAAAGAGAGGAGTGTCATGTTTCCACTCTTTTCATTTTTTTTCTCTTATTTGCTTGGAAAATCTCCATCCACCCCTGTAGCTGCAAGGTCTGTTGCTCTGTGGCTTCAGTGTTCATCCTGACATTCTCTTCCTGCCAATCCCTGTAAAACAAATGTGAAAACAAAATTCTTCATGCCTGCCTACAAATTTACCTGAGGTGACTTGGACAGTCCTGCTTCACTGAGCAACCAAGAGCAAAAAAGGGGGGATCCAGAACTAACAAAACTCTGAATCCACAGCTTCTCCCTCCATATTGACCTGTCAGGTAAACACTGATTTGTTAAAAGCCACGTGAATTCTGTGCAGAGAAGGAAGCCTGATGCATGTTCTGTATATCTGATAATTCAGAAGTTATTTATTTTGGCATGAAACCATATCCAGCCCATCTTATGGCCAAGAACACGTACACAGTCCTGCACACACCTCCAAGTGTCAATGGGCTGGCACACTTCTACCTGTATATATGTATTCCTATACATCCTTAAATAAAACAGCTTTTCTGCCTTTGTGTGCATGCAAAAATTAATGAGGTTCCCCTAACTGTAAAACTATCAAGTGACTGGGTGGTCTTGCTTTTCATTTTAGAGTTTTGACATTAAAAGGGTGGGAAACTGTGATGCATCCTTTCTAATCTTTAATAGGATGGGCTCCATGAAGGCAAATTGCTCCCCTTGATAGCTGAATTTAAGCCCCAGGTCTGCAAAGCTCTTAACTGCTTTACCTCTGAGCACTTGACCAGTCCCACTGATGTCAGTGCAATCAAATTTGAACATGACCAAAGGTCTTTCTAAGGTACTCATTATATAAAAATATAAAGCTAAAAATCAGCCTCTATCTTTTACAACATAGAACACTTCTATAGGTGTATTTTTTTTTTTTTACTTGATGTTACATTTACTAATCATCCCTGATTTTTGTAAAGCTTCCTGGTCCTTTTAAAATGAGCACTTAATACCGAAGCGAAGCAGGAGTAATTTTACAATTTAAACTGCAATTACATTGCCAATTATTGACAACCAACAATCTTTCATTAGGGTGCAGTGGCTTTAAATAGGTCATCAGTGTAGGAAAATGATAACTCTCGAGCAGAAGCAGTAGCTCTAAAATATTTTTTCTCCTTGTGCAATACAGGATTATAAAAATAATAGATTATTGTTTTGTTTCAACACACAGCTGTAAAGTGTAGGCATACATTCATTGCAACAGATACGTTTAGGATGGATTATCTCTGACCTTTTAGCTATGGACCTAGGACTTAACTATACTTACAATGAAAAGTATAGCCAAGTCCTGCACCCTCAGACACCCTCCCTGCTGCAGGCTTTACTTCAGCACAATAGCTTGAAACGCTGTTCTGCTCAGCATCATCCAAGCACAGATCAAGCTATTTTATCCAAGGCCTCCCATTGCTCCTGACACAGGCTGGAAATAATGACCAGGTTTATTGCTGTGTTATTATTGCTATAAGGTCGAGCTCCCAGCTCTTTCATCCATTCTCCTGCACTCTCTCATTCTTTCATTTGTTCGTCTTGACCCAACTTATACTTCTGAACTGCATTGCATTTGTTAGATCAAGAGGCTTCCTGCCATGCCTCAGAGCATAAAGTAGGGCAGTGGTCCTTAGGGTAAATCGAGCATGGTATGGAGAAATAAATGATATTTTCTTCAGCCAAGACTGAATGTGCCTGTTGTATTTGTTGAACACATCACTGACACTGATTTAACAGTTCTTTCTTTTTCATGTGTATCACATAAACTCTGTCCCTGGTCCTCTGACAAAGGCACAGAAGTTGAAATGGCACCATGAAAAAGTTCAAATTTGCTTAGTTCTATTTCACTTAGGTCACGGCTTTGTGCAGTGCTACCAGGTGAATCTTTAAAGGATCATTTTGATGTTTATTTTCTCTACCTGGAAGCACTATGATGAGAAAGATTTCCTTTTCCAAGCTGCAGCTACATATCTCTGGTAGTTTTAGGAATACTTAGCAATTGTTAAAGATATATCAGATGGATGCTTCCTGCTGTGGTGCCAACCTGAGATCTTCAGAGTGGCCAAGAGCATAATTACTGCCTCTCACTAACACCTTACAATATCCTGCAGACAGCTGGACATGCTGTTTGCCTTGAGGCATGCTAATGCTTTGGACATCTCGAGATGTACAGACATCTTGCATGTCTTGTGCCTATGGCAGGATTAGCCAAGTTCATAATTGCCTGAACCCGAAGCCTGTCCCTCAAGGATGCCGTTCAGACCAGAGTGTGGACGTGCCACCTGCTTCAGCTTTGCCTTTCTACATGGGATCTCTGTTGTTACCATCTGTTCTCTGGAGGGACTCATGGTTTCTGCTGCTTTTTCTAGAGGCTGGGAAGCGTTACGATGCTGTCTGTGTTTTACTCAGACCACTTACTGCTCAAAGAAGGGCAATATCACCCAAAATGGCGACACAGAGAGCACTTTGGTTGTAATGAGTCCAAAGAACTCAAGATCAAAATGACCAAGGTGATAGAGTGCAAGTGGAAATTACTTTTGACGCGGGCAGAAATGCTGAGGAGTAACCACAGCCATCTCCTTGCTTTTGGAGATCTCAGAGAGGTGGCTTTTTCCCTGCTGTTTTCCCGTTCCAGTGGTGCCTGGAATGGGGGTGATCACTTTGTGGCCCACCATGGGAGGAGAAAAACCCTCTTCCATTTGCAGCCTCTGTGGAGAGCGATGCCATGGGTGCTCCCTGAGCTGGGCGTGCTGAGAGACACTTGTGCCGTGGCTGGTGCCCTTGGTGCCAACACCTTCAGCTTCAGCTCTCATTTGGTGTTTGGTCCTGTGTGGAAATCGGCACCTGGCCAAGCAAGCTGCTCTAGAAAATTAAGGGGAGTCACTTGGCTTGTTTGAGGGGGGTCGGACTAGCTGATCTTCTAGGTCCCTTCCAACCCCTGACGCTGTGATTGTGTGAATTACA
>JANHGL010025623.1:0-27139 GCA_024611195.1 Ceyx melanurus
GCCCCCCGCCGCCCCCCCGCCCCCCCCGCCCCCGGCTCCCAGGGGGGACGCCGCGGCCTGGAGGGTGCCGACCGTGTCCGGCTCCCTCATCAACAAGCCGGCGAAGAAGAGAGGCCACGGCAGTGCCCACAACGCCCTGGTGTCTGAGCTGAAGATGAAGTTCGAGAAGAGGAACGCGGCCGTCGGCGAGCCCCACATCTAGGAGCCTTCCCGGGGACTGTGCTCACATGGATCTGTTCATGTGCCGTGATCTCCCTCCTGTCTGTCGACTGCAGCTCCGTGCCACCCCTCACCCCACGCTGCGGCTTCGCGCCCGCCTGTGGCTGCAGCCCCTTCGGCTCGTGCCCCCAGTGCCAGTCCCTCCCTGCAGCTGGGCACAGAGCACCCTCATGCCAGCCCGGTCTCCCCGAGCGACTGGGGTTCCATGCCCGCTCTGGAGGCGGAGTTTTCCAGCAAGGTGCCCCGCAGCTAAGGCACCGGAGGGTGCCACTTCTGACCTCTCCTGGCAGGTGGGTCTGAGAGATCCAAAAAACCTGTCGTGTCAAATCCCAGACCCACTTTTGACCCGCTGTGGCACCAGCACTGAGTCAGTGTGCAGGTCTGCTGCAGCAGCAACGGGTACCTGCTGTCCTCAGGGCACAGTGCCCTTGGCAGCAGCTGGCAGAGTGATGTGCTCATGGTCTGAGTACCTCCTTCCCCACAGGCAGGCTTGGAGAAGCCCTTTGTTCCCCTGCAGCTTACACTGGGTTTTGCCAGAGTACCTTGACACGATGCTGCACTTTGCTTCTGCCCTGGACTTGCCAGGGGCTGGGAAGGCACCCTGGCCACCCTTAGACCAGCTGGGCATGAGCAGGAGGTCGCACTGAGGTGGTTCTGACACCACCTCCCCTAGTGAGAGGGGTGCCAGAAGCAGAAGGATTTGATTAAAGCAGAAGGGAGACAAGGTAACACCAGGAGAAAAATGATCAGTGAAAACCAGGAAGTGCTGGAAAGTCACAGGAGTTGGTCAGGGAAAGTGTTGGGAAAGGGTCATGGAGTTGTCATGGAATGTGTTTCATCACCTCTCCTGGCTTGCACAAGGAGGTTTCAACCTCCCTTTGTCCTTCAAGTATTTCTGAGTGAATTATATGCAACAGTTAACACGGGGGGGGGGTTTGGGGAGGGAAGTTGGGAGGGTGCAGCTCACTCACTCTTTTTCCTGTTACACGCCAAAAGGCAAGCACATTTCTCACTGGATCTCCCCCACAGTTTCTCCCTCGTGTTTATTTCTGAGGAGGTGTTTTTTTCAGCTGGGTTTGGCCATTTCCCATCCCTTGTGGAGAAGGCAGCACGTGCCAGGCTGGCAGGGGAGCAACCCCTTGCACCTTCTGCCTGAGCCCTGGCAGGAATCAGCACCATGGGCAGCAAACCCCAGAGCACAGGATTAATCCAAGGGCTCTGGGACACTCTTCTCCAGCTGTCAGCCCTTGGTCAGCTGGACCAGCAGACATGGCCCTAGGGATCTCACCCATTAGCTGGACTTAACCCTTTGAATCAGGACTCCATCAGCTTAGGGGATAGCTGGTTGGAAAAGAAAACTGTTTAAAGCTCAGGACACCTCAAGGGTCACCCATGGGCTGAGCCAGGAGGTGCAGCACCTGCTCCAGCCCCTCTCCTGCTGCAGCCCTCATTTCCTCCACTGGTTTCCTGCTTATCCCTGCCCCTGGAGCCTCATGGTGTGAAGCTCAGTGTCCCATGATGTCAGCCTGGCCATGAGCTGGCAGAGGGGAGGGGATGAGAAGCCCCTGGCACCACTCCTGCTCCCCTGGGCCTGGCACACACCTCACCAGTGCTTCCTGAGGTACCAGGAGCTTGTGGTTTCTCCCCTGCTGTTTCCCTGATGTTGTGTTGGAGATGGTGTTCGATGTTCATCCTCCAATGAAAGCCTCTAAAGACCGTTCAATTAAGTGAGATTTAACTGGAATTATAGGCTTATAGTCTTAGAGATATTTAAGAGGGAATAAAGATGTTTTATTATGACATTGTGAGACTTTTTTTTTTTCCAGTTACTCTGTATTTCAACTTCAGGGCGGGTTGTTTTTATAAATAAAAATCAACTGCAAAAAGTGTTTCTGTTGGTGGTGTCATTGCCCATTCTGTCACCTCACGGGCCTTCCAGGGTGACCAAATCTTACGTGGCCCAGGAGAGGGGCTCTGAGGGAGCATCAGATCTGGGCATCATTGTGGGAGACAGGCAGGGTCCCAGACTAAGTGCCCCTTGTGCCCTGCTGTGGGCAGCAAGTCTCCTTGTGAGCTTCTGCCCCTTCCTCAGCACTCCAGATCCCCTGTCAGATGAGCTGGGACTGCTCAGCCTCCCCTGGCCCTACAAACCCTGGAGCTCCTCGGCTTCCTCTTTGCAGTAAAAACCAGAGAAACAAATCAGAGAACTTCTCTGACTTCTGAAAATTCATTTCATTTATTACTTTGACACTAAAAACCAACGAGCCTGGGGAGTCCCTTGAAGAGTCAGCATTGACCAGGTCTCTGTTGAGAAGCTGTGCAGTAAGTTACAGCAGAAGAAGGTGTGAGGGGAGGAATGTGGAGCCTGAGGAGAGACAGAGTGGAAAACAAGGAACAAAACCAACACCAGCAAAAAAATACAACTAGAAAGCCAAGCTGCCATGGATGAAGCTCACATTAGGTTTTCTCTCTGCTTACAGCTGAGGTGTCTACTCTAGTTTGTTGTCTCTTTGAGGTGTCTCTAACACACATGACAAGGGCTGCGGGTCTATTGGCCACGTGCTTTGGTTGTGCTGGAAAGCACAAGACCAAGGAAAGAAACAGATATATAAGCCACATGTCCTGAGACCCCTGAGAGGTGCAGCACGAGCTGCTGGGTGAGCAGGGGGAACTGCTTCTACATGTGTATGTGGAACTTCTTGCCTCTGGGAAGGAGGCAAAGCTGCTATCTGAAAGCAGCAGGATGGGCAGGGGGCCTGTGGGCATCTGGGGACTCCCAAACCCCAGTTCCACTGCCTGCTCCACCCCTGGTCCCACCTTCACCTTTGGAAAGAACCTGTGAACACAACACTGGAGTAGCAACAGGCAGTGGGGGGTGAGGGGAGGTGTGTGGCTGTGTTTGTGTCTCTGCTGGTCTTCAGCAAGCACTCACAGTTTGCCTGTTTCTGGTACAACCAAGGCTGTGAACTTCTGAGGGTTGTGTAAACCTTAAGGATGAGTAAAAAACAAAACCCCCAACAAAACTAACTAAATAAAACAAACCTTCCCCACCCCCAAACCATCCCGAAAGAAGTTTTCCTCCAAGTGAAACAGAACAGCAAACGGGCCCAGTCCTTCCCCACTGTGGTGGTTACGGCCACAGCTCTGGCTCTCTTTGTCTCAGGAGGAGCTGGCACCTGGCACAGGGCTGAGCTGGAAACCCCTCCCCCAGCCGGGAAAAATAACGGCCTGGGTGGGCGAGCAAGGGGGAAGCTTTGGCCTTTTACCCATTGCTGTCGGGGCTGGGTTTGCTGTTTGGTTGCTTTGGTCACAGTTTGTTTCCTGCTGTCTGTGCGTTGCTCCGTGACAGTGCTGGGGAGGCAGCCCGGGGTAGTGGGGGGGGGGTTGTGCAGCCACACGTCCCAGGCACCCCGGTCCCCAGGCTCCCCCCTTCTGTGCCCCACCGCGCCCCGAGTCCTGGCAGCACAGGGTCCGCCTCGGTCCGTCCGTCTGGCCCGAGGTCAGCCGCAGGAGGAGCTGCCGGGGCGGGCAGGCCGGGGCTAGTAGAGGTCGGCGCTGTTCCTGTGGGGCGGCCGGGCCTTGGCGGGCTCCTCCCGGGCCGGGGGCCGTCGAGCGCCGCGGCCGCCCTCGGGCCGACAGAGGCCGTCCTCGCTGCCGGCGGGCAGGCTGTCCAGCGTGCTCTCCTTGCTGCCGGCCCCCTGAGCCTGCCCCCCGCGGCGGCGGCGAGGGCAGGCGCCCGGGCATCGGGCCAGGCAGCCGGGGCGGGCCTCGGCGGTGCAGGCGTACATGCCGGCGGGCACGGCCAGCACCATGGCGCAGACGATGACCACGATGTGGATGAGCTTCTCGCGCTGCTCCATCTGGCTGACGTCGCTGCCCGTGACGAAGACGACGCACTGGCCCTTGCGGGGAGCCTGGTTGCGCACGGCCACGCAGACCTCGTACTTGGTGGCGGGCAGCAGGTCGGTCACCGAGTAGGTGTTGACGCCGGGGCCGATGTAGATGGCATCCTTCTGGGCGGCGTCGTAGCGACCCACCAGCAGGGTGTACCAGGTCTCCCCGGGCTCCGCCGCGGCCGCCGCCACCGCGAACCACTCCAGGGTGATGCCGTAGACCGTCTGCTTGGCGATCCGCACCTCCACGTGGGTGCCTGGCTCGGCGGGGGCGACGGGAGCCCGGTCCGGGGAGGCGGTGGATGCCCACGGGGCCCCCACGTGGAGAGTGATGGCCACGGAGGTGTTGCCCAGGAAGTTGGCGGCCATGCAGGTGTAGTTGCCGGCGTCCGCTGGCCGTGCCGCCGGGATGGACAGCTCCGAGCGGATGGTCTCCTCGCTGATGTGCTCTGTGGACACTGCGGGCAGAGGGGAGCTGTGTCAGCAGGAGGGGCCCCCGCCAGCCTGGTTGCCCTGGGGCAACCCCAAGAGACCGCTTTGGATGGGGGCCAGGAGGCCAGGCAGGACCTTCCCTGCCCAGGGAAGGAGGAATTGGTGTGCAGGAATGCACCGAGGGTGCCAGAGCTCTGGAACAGGCTGCCCAGGGAGGTTGTGGAGTCTCCTGCTCTGGAGACATTCAAGACCCTCCTGCTCTGGAGACATTCAAGACCCTCCTGGATCTGTTCCTGGGTGACTTGGTCTAGGTGCCCCTGCTCAGGCAGGGGGGTTGGACTAGATGATCTTCTAGGTCCCTTCCAACCCCTAATATCTGTGAATCTGTGACTCCCCTGTCCCAGCGTGAGCAGCTGGGGAGACTGCTGAGGGCAGAGACCAAGCCAGTTCAGAGCAAGCCAGGGAGATACACTGAGGTGCAAGAGGTACAGCAGGTTGAACACATGCTCCATACTCCATCCTCCATCAGGACAGAGTACAGGAGAATGTTGGTCTCAGACTAAAAACAGTTGTGTGGAGCCAGGAGGTGTTGGCTGGAAGTGAGATGCCCCTTGAAGCAGAGTGTGAACTATCCTGGCATCTGCCCAGATGGGACCCTGGCAGTGGTTGGGAAGAGCTTGCATGTAATTAATTCTGCATGTGCTTGTGGGAAGGTGCACAAGAGCTGCTGCCATGCTGCAATTACAGCAAATATCAGCCCAGGATTAAGGGCTAATGCTGCTTTATTTAGCTAGCTGGCTTATCAGGAACACAGGTAACCTGTGCAGTGCCCATATACATGATTAGTTTACCTGATGAAAATAGCAACCTGTCCTATTGAGGGCTGTTGTAAAAATAAATGTGAGGGAGGGTGAGGAAGAGCAGATCTGTATGGGGAGGAAGAGGAAATGGCTTCATATGGCAAGGCCCTCAGTAAGGAATGTAAAAAAGCAAGGAGGACAAGCTCTGTTTTGGTTGTAGCACGTGAATGGACACAGGCAGGCAGCAGGGGTTGTGGTTTGTTGGGGGTATTTCTCGAGATAACAGATGAGAAAAATACAGAAATGTACACTTGTGTGTTTGTGCACGTGTGTGTGTGTCCATGTGTGTGCACATGTGCACACAGACTCCTACAGACATAATTATATCCATAGATAGAACTGTATCGTACACATGGCCAGATAACTGCATACTCACTGTGTACCACTGAAGTGTTAGTGATAGCTCTTACATGATGTGTGTCTCACACGTAAAATAACTGTAAAAAAGAGGCTGTGCTCCTTCCATCTTTGCTCTCCTGCACGAAACAGCTCCTCTCATGCTGGTCAGACAAGCCTTGGCACATAGGATGATTAATATTTGGATTATTGCCACCACACTGGGATGCTCTAAAGGTGCTGAGTCTGCATGGTGACTGTCGTGGCCTAAAGACAGAACAGTAGAACCCATCTTTTTAATTAACAAAAAAAAAAAAAGGACAAAGAAAAAGCTTTGCTTACCATTAAATGCCCTTAAAAGTTTGAGTGCATAGGTCCACCAGACAGCTGGGGAAGGGTTGGCTTGCACAAAGCAGGTCAGGGTGACGTTCAGCCCCACGGGCACCGTCACGTTGGCGTCAAGGGCCGAAGCCAGGGGCTTCGTGCAGCTGTTGAGCTCAACTTCATGGAAAAACTTGCCTGCCCTAAACTTGGGGCTTGAGCAAGTTAAATAGGAATTCATCAGGATAATGGGCGGGCCAACGGACTTGATGAACTGGACAAAGCCTCGCAGGCGACAGTCACAGATCCAGGGGTTGTCGTGGAGGGCCAGGACCGCGTTGGAAACGGCTTCCGCCCGCCCCTCCGCCCTCAGGCTCCGCTGGTACACGGGCCAGGTGTAGAAGACATCTCTGGAGATGATGGAAAGCTGATTGGAGGACAGGTCTAAATAGGTCAGGTTGGGCAGGTAGCGGAGGGCGTGCTCTGGAAGGACGTCCAGGCGGTTGTGCTTCAGATCCAGGATTTTCAGAGCCGGGGTGTCTTGGAAAGCCGTCCACGGCACCGAGCTCAGCTTGTTCCCTTGCAGCCGCAGCTCCTTCAGGGCCACCAGGTGCTGCAGGCTCTTGATGTGGATCAGGGTGATGTTGTTAAAGTTGAGCCAGAGATACTCCAAGGCACTGATGTTCCCAAAAGCCCCCCGAGGCAGTTCAGTCAGGTGAGAGTTTTCTATCCGGATTTTCCGGACGTCCCCGGGGATGTTTGCAGGGATCTGCCTCAGCAGTGCAGACATGCAGAGTAAACTCCTGGGGAGGCAACCAGACAGTTCTTCAGGTGGCACAGCCTGCTCATAGCCAACAGCCCAATTGTGCAAGCCTGTGTGGCTCTTGGATCATTATGTGTGGTATAAACCCAGCATCCAGCCTTCCCTGAGCTGTACACCTATTCTTTTCCCACTAAAATAGCCCATCAAGGCTCTGTGTCTGAGGGATACGAGAGGAACCTCAGGCTGTGGTCAAGCTACTGCCACCCAAGTGTCAGGAGGGGCACACCACAGGGGTTTAGTGCTCACGTCTATGCTGCAAATATAGACTGGGGCTCTCTGAGCTGCTCCCCTGGTGCTACAGCTAGTTGCTTACCTTCCAAAGCTGTCCTGAGAGCAAGAGCATCCACTGACACAGGAGGAAAGAGAGGAGTTGATCTCGTGGCAAAGCAGCAGCAGAAGGAAAGCACAGCAAAGAGGGGCCATATTCTCCTTTAAGAAAGCACCGTGCAGGGTTTGCACCAAACATGCCAACAGCCTCCAGGCAGCAAATCCTATTAGCTATAATCTTCCTTGACGTAGGAAGAAATCCTGTGGGGACCCAACCCTAAAGAAGACCTGTAGTATGGTTCACAGCCTGAGTCCCAAGTGCTAAAAATCACCCTTGGCCCTTTATTCTTCAGCTGCAGGGATTCTGACTTTTGATTGGTAATATGGAGCCAGAACCACTTCTGTTCCTAAGCCCTTTAACCAGGCCTAGTAGGGATTTTTTTTTCTTCAAGGAGTCTATTCCAATCTCCTTTATTTTAATGGTATTTACCATTCAAGTACAGCAGGATTTGGCCTCAAAAAATGACTTTACTGACATGTAAGAAAGGAGATGGGGTGTGGGGGAACCATCAACATGTAGCCAGGCAAGGGGCTTGTCTAAATCTAATCTCTACTGTATAAACACAACATTTCCATGCTATTTTCTGCCTTCCTCACAAAGCATGTGCCAAAGGCCTTTTGAACACCTTGAAAACAGCCTAAATAATTCTATGAAAAGGGATTTGGAGTAACCAAATTCATTTATCTTTTTTTTTCTCCCAATCTAAAGCAGGTTTGGGTTCTAATTTCCAAGCCATGTTGCATTCTCCTGGGGCCATCTAGTGTGTGTGGGCTTCCCTGCAGCCCCCAGAAGGCAGCTTGCCACTGGAAAAGGGCTTAACTTCACTGCCAGTCCCTGTGAAGCTGGGTCACAAATCAAGATTAGCCTGAACCTACTTAACCTCTAACCTATTGGACCAGGATAGAAAAAATATTTATAGTGTGGCAGCTTAGATCTATACCTGGCTGTCGGGGTGTGTGAGCCTGTGGAAAACAGGAGGATTGATTCTGCAGCTTGGGAATCCACAGGCTTTTTGGTTTTAAGGCAAAGCAGCAAAATGAACTGGTGGGGAAACTGCTGGTTGTGAGGGGTGGGCTGCTGCTGCTCTCCATACTCCCACAAGCATATGGGGTTTTATGGATTTATTTTTTAAGTGAAAATGTTCCTTATTTGTCCAGAGTATTTCAACTGCTGCCCTCTATTTTCATGTAATTAATGCCATTTTAAAGCCATGAGTGAAGGAGAAAGGCTGCTGTCTGTAGCACAGCAGATAGAGCAGCTAGAAACCCCCCACCTGAGTGTGGTGGCCTCTGGGGACAGTCTTGTTGAAGCTGCTGCAGTGAGAGTGGCACCAGCACAGCCCCTGTGAGCCAAGGCAGATTTATGCCACTTCCAGTGTGGCTCAGAGAAGGGGCAGGACTGGCTGGTTAAACTTGGAGTGCTGGGAGGCAATGTGTTCTTCCTGGGGATCCAGCCACTGCTGAAGTTGAGGTTCAGTTGAGTTGAGGACATTTCTCTACATATTCCCAAACCAATTCTCAGGACATGAGAAGTTAGTGGTGAATTATTTGTCAAAAATCAGTTGAATTAATGGGTAGGGAGTCTATCCACTCACTAGTGTAGAAGAGAGGGGGGAGGGAACAAAAGAAAAGGGAAAAAAAAAAGCAAAAATCACCCCATGGCTGTTATGTTCCCTGCTGGAGGGGGATTTTGTTGCCTTTTTAATTCAGCTAAGTTTATACCTGACTGTAAATTCAATGATCACTTTTGTGACAGCAATCAGTTCAGCTGACTCATGTCATGTGGCATTCTGGTTGCAGCCAAACTGAAGAACAAGCTGTCAAAATAAATCTCCACAGATATAGATATTTATATAGATATATAGGAAGTGGAGTTTGAGACTGATCTGGTTGCCAAAACCAGTGCTGAAAGGATGCCTGTTCATTCATCCCAGTTGAATTCCACCCTGAAGTGACAGGTCTGTGAGAAATCAGGTGCAGACAGATGCTGGACACAACAGTGTCTCTGCCAGGGCCATGAGGGGTTAGAGATCCACACTGGGTTGGCCATTAGAGCTGAAGGCTGCAGTTGGGCATTTCAGATGCATGTAACACCAACTGGTTCAGGCTTGGGAAAGCAGCTTTGAAAAACAGGAAGGTGAGGAACAGAGAGAATGCAGACTGTTCTTTCACAAGCCTTCAACAACAACAGCAGCTGTAGAGACTTAGTCTTTTCCCAGCTGGTTTGTGTAACCCAACGTGGTCCCCTCGTGCAGCTCCAAGGCCCAGAGGGAGCTGGCAGAGAGGCACAACCCAGCTCAGTTTCCACCCTCTGGAGGAAAGGCAGGGATTTGGCTCTCACTCAGGGCACCTCAAGGCAGGAGCAGAGTGCATCTCCCATGCAGGAATCAGGAGCCAAGGGCCCACACACTCCCATGGGCTGTGACTCTGGTGGTTGCTGCCAGCAAGCCCTGGCTCTTGAGGAACACAGGCACTGCTCCAAGGCTTGCTGCCACCTCTGAGGAGCTCCTGGTGCTGCCCTCTGGGGTGTACATGCTTATTTCTCATCACAGAATCACACAATAATCCTGGCTGGAAAGAAGCTCCTAGATCAGGGTCCAATCAAACCTAAAAAAAAAACCTAAAAACCAAAACCTTACACCAAACCCAGTCCCCTACATTCCTGCTTTTAGAGCATGTCCTGAAGCACCTTCTCAATTGGTTTCTTAAACCCCTCCAGGGTTGGTGATTCAACCCCCTCCCTGGGCAGCCTGGTCCAGAGCCTCACCACTCTCTCCACAAATAATTTATTCCTAATATCCTATATGCACATGTCTCACTTTTTTTACATCAATTAAAGATCTTTTAGTTTTTCTTTCTGGGCAGACAGAGATAAAAGTGCCTGTGACCACACTTAGCCTTCCAACATTCTTAACCACCCTGTGGAGTAAGATGTTTGTCAGCCTAAACATTCTTTTGCAGTTGTGGAATTTCTATACATAGGTGGCATCAAAAATACTTGCAGAGACTTTATAATTCAGAGCCTTTGTCTGAATCTACTCACCAGAATATCTGGACATTTTTAAGGATGTTTGGAAAAACATTTCAAAGCCTCAACATTTTTGTTTTATTACATTTCCTCTTGCACTTCAACTACTTGCAGCACTCCTTCATTTCATTTATATTCTGCTCTGTTCCCTCCTTTTGATAGCTGCATTCCTACAGACCCATTTAAGAAAAAGAAATCATATCAGTTTTTCAAGACAGTTCAGAGCAATTTGGATTCATTTTTGAAACACAATTACCTTCTTTTTTAAACCTTAGCCTTCATTTTATCAGCTTTACACTATGCCAATTTCCCAAATAAGTATAAACAAATACTGTGGGAGGAGGAGCTTGTCTTTGATAAATATCCCATGAAGTACCTGTTGAGGATTGGCTTGTACTGCTCTCCAAACTGTTCAGCCCAAGCAGCTGGTCCAACCCTCCTGATTAACACAAGTGGGCAATTGACTTTGTTCCTAAACATTCCTGAAGTGGCCCAACACTCATCTGAGAATAAATAAGTTTTAAATGGTTTAATAATAAAAGCAGAGATTCCAAAAGATATTGCTTGACAGTGCCAACATATTTGAAATACACTCTGAAAAGCAACAACATTGTTCAAAACCTGACTCGAGAGCTCATTAACAGGGGAAAGATTTTCCAAGGAAAAAGAAAACTGAGCAGAACAAAGTGTCAAAAAAAAACCCACCCAAACCCAAGCTTAAAATGTGACTAATACAGTAATTCCAAAGGATATTCAGATGGTTGTTTCTTACAGCACAGATCTGTCCAAGTAATAAATGGTTTGCAGGGAAGAATATCCTTGTCTGAACTCTGGGCAGGCTCCATTCACACATGTTATGGTGAGAGAAGGAATCTTGCCTGAGCTTACCTGCTGAAACCAGGTGCCTAACTATGCTTAAAACAACCAAAAAATAATCCATTGAGGTGCTTGTCATTAGAATCATAGAATTATAGCATCACAGAATGGTCAGGGTTGGGAGGGACCTCAAAGCTGCTCCAGCTCAACCCCCTGCCAGGGCAGGGACACCTCCCACCAGAGCAGGTTGCTCAGAGCCCCATCCAGCCTGGCCTGAGAAACTGCCAAGGATGGGGCTGCCCCCACCTCTCTGGGCACCCTGGGCCAGGCTCTCACCCCCTCCTGGGGAAGAAATTCTTCCTGAATCCACCCATCTCTAGTTTTAATCCATCCCCTCGAGTCCTTTAGATGCCTCATAACACTTAAAATCTGACTGAAAGCCTCAGAGTCACAGCAGAAAATCAGTTTACTTACTGGTTTGAAATTTCACCTGCAGTTTCTCAAAGACAGAGGATTTTTTTCCAGACCACTCAGAGCTTCTACAAGTTTTATCTATTGCTTATCTTCTGTGAATCACCAGTAGACAGAGGGGCTTGTTTTGGAGCAGCAGTGATAGAGATGCTAAACTGTGATGCCTCACCATACAAAACAGAGAAATAAAGTTTGTTCTACTTGGGATTCCTATTTATTCAGTGCAAAAGTGCAAAAAAAAATCTCCAATAGAGTCTGTAAAAGTTAACACATGAAGTGAATGTCCCAGGATGACCTCTCCATCCTCTTCTCCTCTCAAGCAGAGTGTGGCAGTGCTGGCCCAGCCATTGTCTTTTCCATTGTCAGCTCCAGTGTGTTGGAGCAGGGAGAGCAGCTCCTCTGGATGTGGCCAGTCACCCAGCTCATGCCTCCAGGCAGCTGGAAGGTAAACACCTCCCAAAGCCCTTGGGCAGAAGGTTCACCCTGGTCACTGCAGGAGAAGTTAGGACAGCCTGGATTCTTCAAGGATCCACCCAGGGTTATGTCATGTGCTTGCTGACATGACATCAACCCTTTCAACTTATCCCAAAAGCTGTTCTATCTTGGAGGGAGAGTGTAAAAATTATCCTAGGAAATGACACTGTAAAAAGAAGTTGTAGATCTATTACATGCTACGTAGTTCATCAGTGAATTTGTTGTATTAAAAAGTCATCATTTGCAAAACATTATTTATAAACCTAAAAATCTCTGCAGTCCAGTGCTGGAAGTAGCAGGAATTATTTTATACAGAGATTGACAAATCCTCCCAATAGAAAAGAAGTTCCTTTTAATTTAAGGGATACAGGGAGTCCTATCAGAAACTATTGTAATGAATCCCTCATTGCTTGTTATTTATGTTGAGATCAAAGGACTTTTTCCATCAGAACTGATCTGAAACCATTCTGTACAAGGAGGTCTGGCAAATCCATGGAGGGCTTCATTCCAACCAGTGAATTTTGGTAACCAACACATGCAAAAATGGGAGTGGAGATCCTTCCAATAAATTTCCAAACACACATTTCAAATCAATTCAGAAAGCTTTATCATTTCAACTGGAGTGGATCCCTCCCATTCAGCATTTGGCAGAAGAGATAGAATTTGCTCCATGAAGAATATTTATTACTTTATATACAATATTACTGCATGTGGGACTGGAGTGGAAAATTAGACATTTGGGAAGTGCTTTGTGATAAGGACTCAAACCCAAATTCCAGTGGAGCTGCAGGACTTAAATAACTGAAGCCTGGATATGAAAGTACATTTAGAGGAATATTAGTTTTTCTCAGGGGACTTGTACAATCTTCACCACCAGTTTTGGCAGGAAAGATGGCAGCAATGACAGGGCTGGCCTGGGAGCTCCTTGTAGAACTGTAGGTTTTCCAGTATGATTACAAAGCATGAAACCACCACACACGATTTGCAGAGTGGGCTGCTGTATGATTTTAACTAGCACATAATTGCAATACAGCTAGAAAATGCAGCCTGAAAGACCTCTGCAGTACTGCTGTTCAATAAAATCTTCAGAGTGGTCTTTAGGGCCAAAATGCAATCACAAAACACTCCCTATTATGTATTCTTAGGAGTGGTTTGGGGTTATTTCTGCCTCCTTTGCCCATCTCTCTGAATACAGAGCTGTTATTGTGTCTGCCATACTAGAAGGGGTTGCTACACCTCTGTGTTTAGGGACCTATTAAGGATCAAGCTGCATGTTTCATGCAAACATGGGGGATGTAAAAGGTGAGCCTGTCCATCTTCACATTCACTGATATTTATATTAAAATTGCTAAACAATCCCCTGTTTGTCAACCAAAAGAACTGAGGATAAAACAGTTCAGACTATTGCAGAGCAGGAACTAAACAACAGCAGGCAGAGAATACTCAGAAATCATTGCTTAATGTTCTCACACTCAGTGTGGACACTTCATTTTATAAAAACAGAAGTAGTCCAGGAGAATGAGGCCATGATCACAGAAGCTTTGGGGTGGGTTCAAAACAGCAAACCAGAAGTGGTTTCTGGAAAGCTGGGGCACCATCTTGCTTGCTTCTCCAGAACATCTTGGAGCCCAGGGTGGGCTGCAGGGTTGGAGCAGAGAGTTGTATGTTCAACCACGGGCTTTCCACCAACAACCAGCCTGCTTACTGTCAGCAAAAATATTCATTAGGTTGCCCCTCTATCTTTGGGATTGCTTCTGAGTCCACGCTGGATCGGGCAGAGAGCAGCCTGTTGGACTCATCAGGGGTATGTCTAGTCAAATATTCCCCTTCCACACCCTTTGCCTTGGCCCCAGGAGACAGGCTCTCAAAGGTGACGTAGGACTCCTGGATTTCCTTGGGTTTCCTCACAAAGCATTTCTTGCAGCGCCTCTTCAGGGCCCCACAGCAGACCACCAGTGTCAGGGGAACAGCAATGACACAGGCCACGCTGATGACAACCACGTTGATGAGCTTCTGGGTCCCTCCTGCACTGGCAGCCTCATCAGTAGAGAAGATGATGCACTCCTCCTTCCTGGGCACCAGCCCCTTCACGCAGACGCACGCGATGTATTTGGTCTTCGGCAGCAGCCCGTAGATGGTGACCTTGGCCTTCCCTGGCTCCACATTGATCCTTCTCATGTCCCTCTCCCCAAAGATGGCATAGAGGACGCTGAACACCGTGGTGTTCTTTGCCAGAGGTGCCTTCCAGGCCAGGGTGATGCTCTGATCCGTGTCTCCAATCACCCTGACCGACCTCACCACGCGCTCTGCCTCCTGCTGCCCGGGAGCTGGGCTCGCCAGCAGGTTCCTGGCATGGCTGTCCTGTGCCACCTCGGGGAGGAGGAGCCCCTCTCCAGCAGCCATTGCAGCCCCCAGGGTGGGCATGGTGGAGGTGGTGATAACATACCTGGCCACCAGCTTGTCGTTGTAGGCAGCTGCTTCCATCCCGCTGGCCTTCCCGCTCCACGAGCCCTTGGCACTGGAACTGGGATCGTCTGTGCCTTCTGAGTCGGTGATGATGAGGGAGATGAAGGCTTCTGTTGCCCCCAGAAAGTTCTTTGCTTTGCAGATATACTCTCCAGAGTCAAGGTAAGATACTACAGGCAGCCCCAGGATAGACCAGCTCATCCCATCACTGGAAATCTCCTGGTGAACTGCAAAGGGGAAAAAAAAACCAAATAAATAGAGAGCAATTAATAGAATTAATAACGTGTTTGTGAATATTCAGTTGGCCAAATGTTTGCTGGATCCAGTAGAATCATCAGTTCTTTGTCCTAACAAAGCCATTACAAAACCAAATCCAAGGCTGTTAACACCATAATTAGATTATGTTAGGATTTGCACTGCTTCTGACTGATACATAGGAAGAATTGGATGCTGTTTTCTCCAAATTAATGCACAGCTTGAAAACAAACCAGGAAAGGAGCTTTCATTTGTAAAGCAACCAACACAAAATAACCAGTTAAAAGCTGTTATCTTAGAAGAGTGGAATAGGCAGCAACATTTGACATGAAATGCAGTCCTCTGAGGCACAGAAGATACAAACAGTGGGGATATTTTTCCCTAAAAGCCATATATGGACTGGAGTATATAGAATATATGGATTAAAATAGCTGATTTACTACTATATTAGGGAAAAGCCAGGGAAATCTGCTGACTTACACAGATCAGCATTGAATTTCTCTCTTGGTTCACCAGGAAGCTAAAAATCACTTTTTTTTTTTATTTTTCTCCTCTTTGTGCAGAAAACCCAGCCTCCCTGGCATGAGGACATGGCAGCTCTGCCCTTTCCCACTGAGAGGTGAGCCAGGAGATGTCTGACAGGTAAAGGATGCAAATTTATCCCAAGGCTGGATCAGGATCCAGCTCTAGCAACCATGGCACGTTCAATGGCAGTGAGATGCAATGGCAACAGAAGTTTCAGTTGAATTATTTAATATATTTAAAAACTACTGGTCTTCCTCTTCCCCACACACACAGACTGGGGTCTGTTTCTCACTCCTTTCTCTCCAGAACACCAACATTTCAGGCAGAGATGCTGCCATTGCTGAGAAAGAATGTATATTTTCAGCCAACTTGTTCTTGAAAGGTGCTAAAATCTGATTTAATGAGGCACAAAATACATCATCCTCAGTCATAGCTCCAAGTAAGATCCACACAGAGTGTCAGGAAAGCATTATTTGTTGCTGTGTCTCTCTCTGAGCACAATGGGTGGTCATTGTCATGATCACATCATCCAAGCAGACTTGTGCAGACCACCAAAAAAGATTATTACAAGTGGTTCTACTGCTGTAAAAAAAAAGATATGTTCACTTGGGGAACATGTTTCACATTTTCCTGTGCAGTGAGGAGCCCTGCAACATGTTCAGACCCCACTCTTAGGGGTGAGTTTAGACCCTCTGTGGTCTGGGATACTGTAGCATCCAGGGATGAAGGTTCAGGTCCTGACATCAAACTCTGCCAGAGATTAATTCCATGGGATAATTCCAATAAATTAATTCTATGGGAAGGCTTTTCAGTGACTGAAAAACCAAAACCAGCCTCTTGCTACAGCTGGACATGCTTCATTTCTTCAGCTCCAACAGCAAAGCCTTTGACTTGTCCCACCACAATTGTTATGAAGCAAAGCAAAACCAACTTTTCACACAATAGCATCAATTCCTCATGGTATTTACAGCAATGTGCAAGAGATTTTATGGTCTACAGCAAGTCTCAGTGCACTAGTGAACTGCAGATGATACTATTGTGAATCTTAACTTTGCACCACTTTCTTTTTTGGAGTCTTTTATCAGTGGGAAGGATCTATTGTCACAGAATCACAGTATGGTGGGGGTTGGAAGGGACCTCAAAAGATCATCAAGACCAACCCCCCTGCCAGAGCAGGGCCACCCAGGAACAGATCCAGGTGGGTTTGGGATGTCTCCAGAGCAGGAGACCCCACACCCTCCCTGGGCAGCCCCTTCCAGCCTCTGGCACACTCACAGTAAAGTTTTTTCTCATATTTCTGTGGAACTTCACATGTTCCAGCTGCACCCACTGCCCCTTGTCCTGTCACTGGATGTCCCTGAGCAGAGCCTGGCTCCATCCTCCTGACAATCACCCTTTCCATCTTTATAAATATTAATTATTAATATTAATTTAAATATTATAACCATTAATGAGGTTACCCCTCAGTCTCCTCTTCTCCAAGCTAAAGACCCCCAGCTCCCTCAGCCTCTCCTCAGCAAGGAGATGCTCCCTTGCCACAGAAGCTTCCATTTTCTGAGCAGCCAGCAGAAACCAAAGGTGCAGCTCCCTGCCACACATCCCACGTGTCCAAGGAAAGCTTCCCCACACCCACCTGTGCCATTGAGCTGAGCACCATCAGCTCTCCTCCAGCTGAGCTCAGGGATGGGCACCCCCATGGTCCCACATCTCAGCAGCACAGTGCTGCCCAGGATGGTCTTCACTTTGGCCACAGACGTGTGCACAACGGGGCTTTGACACTTCCTCAGCTCCACCTGGCTGAAGAAGACTCCTGAAAGGCTCCTGGGGGTGAAGCATTTCAGCCTGGGCTCAATGAAGGCTACGTTTGGAGACTGGAAATTGAGGAAATGGACCATCTCGTACAGGCTGCAGTCGCACACCCAGGGGTTGTCTTGCAAGCCTGGCAAAAGAAATCAGAGAACTAAGTCACTCCAACATCACCTTCTGGGTTTTTTCTGCCCTTTTATTCTCTCTTTTTTCAGCAGAATGTGCTGTGAGAGGCTCCTAATCTGCCCAGCAAGGACTGCCTGTGCATGTCCAGGAGGCAGGGAGGGATCTCTCAACAGCCATCCACTGCTCTTGGCTGAGCTTGATGGATCCCATGTTGCCATTTAGTAGAAATTCATAAATACAGATACTAAAATACAGATAATAAATACTAAAGTACCTCAAAATCTAAAGCTGAAATCATATTCAAAGCAGGATACTAAATAAATACAGATACTAAAGTATCTCAAAATCTAAAGCTGCCATCATATTCAAAGCAGGATTATTAATATAATGAAAACATTGAAGTTATGCACATAAAAGCAAGCCAAGAAGTTATTCTAAGCATATTTGGTTCAAGGATGGATAAAAGAAGTTTCAGGGGGTGGTTTGTTGGTCTTGGGGTTTGGAGTTTTCTAGACCAGGAAATTCTGATCTGAAAATCAGCCAGATTTCAGGCCTGCAATAGGTGTAGGTGATCCTACCTGACGGGAAGAATTCTCTTCCAGCTCTGCAATTCTATCTTATTTCCCATATTTTTATTATTTTAGTAATCAGTTGGTATTCCTGAAATGCTAATTTACACTTGATAAGATGAAAGAATTATTTTAAGGATTAAATTGATACATGTGATGGGATATAAAGAAACAGAAATAGCCAATGACTCTATTGAGAATACACATATATTGAGGAATATATTCCTATTTCAGAGTCATAGAATGTTTCTCTTTTTCTTTTTTTTTTGTCTGCTAGACCTCAAATTCTGAAAAAAAAAAAAGAGGAGACATTATTAAAAATAGACCTGCAAAGATAGTACTGGAAAGGCAAAGTTGGAACTACAGCAGTGCATAGCCATGAACTTCTGTTGCATTCCGATTCAATCTGTGTCCTCCCACTTACACAGAAATAAAAATTCCCCTGTCCCATGGACAGTTTATGGTCTCTAATGACTAGCTAGGTAGAAGTAAAGAGTACTAACACTCCCTAGATTCCTGGCAGGAGGAAACCACTGCTGCCCAGCCCACTCTAGCTGGGCCCTGGCTCACTGCAGCTGTACTCATGCAAACAGTGGCTTTCTGGCAAGAACCAACTTGACACAGGCACAGAGGCTGCACCAGGAGGCTCCATGAGCATGAAGGATAAAGAGGGCTCTGGAAAGCAGCAGACTGGCAGTGCTGACCCAGATTTTATGCTCAGTGATGGATTTATTCCTCTTCAATTTGGAGGTGATAAATATCCATCTTTTTATTTAATGCTGATTGATTCCACAGTGACTGTCATCAGAAAAAAAAAGCAGATGGATGCTGTGGAGCTCTAATCAAATCTGCTTTTCTGTTCAAAATGACAGTGTCAAGAGACACAAAAGGGTTCAGGAAGAGGCACCAGTTTTGTGTTGCAAAGATTGGAGCAGGGGATGAAGTTTGTGGTGCCATAAGCTGGGTTTGGGGAGCCTGAGTTGATGCCACCATCACAGGATGATTGAGGCTGGACTAGACCTTGGAGATCATCAAGCCCAGCCTAAGTTTGTGAGTTTGTTAATATGTAAATTCACACTTTAGATGGGGTATGAAGCTGTGCCTGGCCGTGTGCTTGACACAGTGACTACAGTGAGTGAAAACACCCCAGTAAGATGCAGAGCTCTTGACGTTTGTGCCCCCCAGGCACTTCTCTTACCTAGGATGAGCTTGGAATTATCATTGGGGAAGTAAGGAACGGCCTGGAGGTTGGCCCAGGTGGCAACAAGAGCCTGGGGAAGAGTCATCAGCTTATTACTGGAGAGGTCCAGGTATGTGATATTCCTGACATAACGAGCAGCTTCTGGGGGGACTGAGGTAAGTTCATTGTTGTGTAAATCCAGAAGCCTCAGCTGGGGCATGTCAGCCAGGGTTTCCCAAGGGAATGATATCAAGTTGTTCCCATCCAGCCTGAGCTCCTGTAAACGGTGAAGGCCCTTGAAGGTGATTGCACTGATGCTGGCCAGGGAGTTGTAGGGCATCCAGAGGTACTCCAGGTTGTGCAGGGCATGGAAAGCCTCTCCTGGCACCCTGCGGATGGCTGTCTTCTCGATCCGAAGCTTGCCTGTGTCTCCAGGGATGTTCACAGGAGTGAGGGTCATCTCTGGGTCATTGCACAGCACAGTCCTGGGGGGAGAAACACAAAGATGGGAGCCTGTATTCTGAAAAGGCTTTGAAACTTTATTTGCATGCCAGATTTTGGATCTGCCTTTCTTCTCGCACGGGATTTCTTCTTGTAATTTCTTACTTGCTGATCTCTACATCATCTCCATAAAGCCAAGAACCTGATGGAGCTTTTGACTACAGAGGCTGAGTGCTGTGCATCTCCTGGGGTGCTATGAGTCTCAGTCTGCCCATACATATATTTTTTTTCCCCCTTGAGTACTTAGGAGTGACAAAATGGTCCAAAAAAATGAACAAAAGACATAGGAAGAAAAACCTTAATGACATGTAGGAAGTAATAGAGATTAAATATGGCACAGGATCTTTGGTTGATGAGGTGAGGCTAAGAAAGTCAGCTAAAAACTCACTGGAAATGCTCTACAGCAAGCTCTGTGACATGGTGTGGAAGGTGTGTGCAGGTGGCAGTAGTCACTGCACCACAAGCATGTACAGTTCTGAGCATGAAAGTGCAGAAAATTAACTTTTTGGCAAACACTGTCCTAAAAGCCAAGCAAATTTCTGTGTCTTCATTGTTCCTTCCCATTTCTGATGGCTAGAGGTCAAATCCTGCAGCTTTTGTCCAAAAAAACCCTGTGACTTTGACTTTGCAAGAGGTGGGATTGTAGATTAGACACGAGGAATGGAGACAAAAGAAGTCTCTCAGACTGCAATTTAATTTGCCTCTCAGCAAGGAGAGAAAGGCAAGTTCTCAACAAAATCCAAAGCCACCTTGCAAAAGGTCATTTAGGCAATTCTCACACTGCATGCTAAACAAGAGACCACAAGAAATGTAATGTCATCAGTCAAGTCACATTTTCTTATTACTCTGCTTGGCTAAAAAACAGAATATTACAGAGCTGCCAAAGCTGCTTTTGGCTGAAAGTAATTACTGCTCTGCTATCCACAAAAATATAAATAACATCCCTAAACTGCTCAAGCAAGTTGCACAGAGTTAAATGTTATTTGAGCCTACAGTTCAATTGTTAATTGATAATCAAAGCACAGGATATTACTTTTATTGGGGTGTTAAATCCTGCCCACCCTCAGCTGAAAGCTGAGATTTTGAGGAAGAGAGAAATCTGTCTAATAAAAAAAATCCAGAAATCCTCTTTCAATAAAATTGTTTTTTTGACTGTGTGGGCATGACACAAAATGTTTGATAACAGAGACACTATGGCAGTAAAATGTCCCCAAACTATGTCAGTGAGCAGTAAATATTTCATCTATCAGACTATCTTCTTCTACTAGTGAGAAACACAAATCATAATGCAGAAAAAAACCTCAAGTAAATAAATAAAATGACTTTGTGCTCCTTAAGGGACTAATGGGTATTTGTTTGATTATGTAACTCAGCAGAACACCCTACAGCTTTTCCAGCCACTGAGAGGAAATTCCCCTGGGAACTGTGACATTCATGGAGCAATAATAATTGGCTTTCCTACTAACAATTGCAGACTACTTGTGCCTCTACATACTTCTGACTGGAAGAGTTTCTGGGGTGACATCTCCAGCACCATAAAAGAGATGAGAAAGCAGCTCTATTTCATGGAGATCCAAAAAACAGGGGACAAGTCTTTTATTTCAGTACTGTGGTGGAGAAAAAAACATTTCATTTTGCAAATACCATATCTCTGTTTCCAAACCTCCTGTGAACCAGCTAAAAAAATTTATTAAGTCAGATCATTAGCTTGTGATAATCAGGAAGGGTTTTTTTACTCCAGCAAAAGGGCTGCACAGTGGCATTTTGCTGAAAGATGGACGTCCTGGTTTTGTCTTCTAACTGAAAGGTTCCAGCCTGAGAATGATCTTGTTTTAATCATGGTTGCCTACTTTTTATTATTCTCTAGGTTATTTATTTCTTTATGATTATCTAAAGCCTATCACTTTGCCTAAACAATCCTTAGATGGAGATTTAAGTCAACGGAGTTGCAGTTTTGGGCACCACAACAAACCACATCACTCAACAGAAAGAAAAACACTGGAGGAGAATAAGGCCTTTTAAAAATAACATTTTTTTCAGCATCAAGATAAAACCGAAAGAAAAAAAGGAAATGTTTAAGTCTTATTCCCTTTTTTTTGCCACTGCACCAGCAGTAATTCTGTCCCTCCTGTTCTCACAGAGATGCTCTGTCTGAAATCAGCTTACCCGTGTTTCCAGAAGCTAATCCTCCTCACATACAGAAGCAACTGGAGAAAAAAGCATGGCCACAAAGGTTGTATTTTCTACTCGGAGCAGACAGAGAAAGGATTCCAACCCCCGAGCCCCCAGGGGCACGACCGGCATACCTGGCTTTGGTCCCCTCGCCGAGGCTGTGGAAGGAGCAGCTGCACTGCGAGGGGCAGGAGCCGCCCGCCCCCCGCAGCCCTCCGAGCGACAGGCAGCACAGCAAAGTCAGCAGGGTCCACATGGCTCCCCGTGCATGGAAGGGACACCCGGGCACTGACCAGCCTGCAGAGGTTTTGCCCATTGTTTTATCCATTGGCCGCTCACATCTTGTTAACTGCCTTTTGTTTTCAGCCACGCCGGGATCTTCCAGCTCTCTCTGAGTCCATCAGATAAAAAAGGATAGGCAGGGATTAAGGATGGGGACTTGAGTTATTTTCATGAAGGTGCTTATTGCTTCCTGGAACCAGACTGACAATATTGCTTCCCTCGGGGAGCCTGAGCAAAAAGCCCTCCTCGGCCACTCTGTGGCTCTAGGGCAAGGGAAAAAAGCAAAGATATTTTTGGGGGGACCTGCATCACAGCAAGGTAACTGTTATCTCATCAGGAATTAGCAATAATCCTGGAAATGTGAATGGAATGTAAGCCTCCTAGAGAAGAATACTAAAAATATCTAGAGATGCTATTTGTGTTCTTGTAAAAACTCCTATTTTGATCAAGCAATTATTGCCAACATGCCTGTTATTATTTGCTCTGACTTGCTGACACAGCAAAGCCATTTTGGGGAGTTCCACCCAATGCAGGGCCATGGGACAGCTTCAGCTCTGACTTCAGGACAGCTTGGGACACAGGCTCAAATTCTTTCTATTCAGTCCCCTTGGAGACAGTTGTTTCCCATCTAGCAGCAAAGATCCCTCACTGCAAAGCTTGTGGAATCCATCTGTGTTTTCAGCAGCCTCATCTGACTCCAAAGAGCACAATACACAGGAGAGAAGCAGAGCCCAAAGATGCACAGAACCTGACACAGGAACAGAAATCTTTTGATACCAGCAAGGATGTCTCATGTTTATTAAGACTATTTTCTGTTGAGCTTTCAAGTATATCAATCATTCACACCACACTCATACAAGTAAAAAGCTTTGGAGAAACAGGTATTGGTTTCATCCTGTTTAGTCCTGATATCATCCTGATACTCCCCTGCATACTGTGTGAGACATTTGGCAGAAAAACTAACCCTTGTGTCAGGCACAAACCAGAAAACACAAGTTAAAAGTTAACAGAAGTAACTGAATGGTGCTGAATAGCTAGAAACAAGACAAAGCACTCACCAGACACTATTCCTTCAAACATGCTTTAGGAAAACATTTCTTTTCCAGTTCTGGAAGTCATGAAAGCCTCAGTACCCATCAGTGTTACAGCTCTTCCAGCTACTTCTGGTAGATAAATCCATCCAAATTTCCCCAGGAGGGAACTACAGCTCTGCACCTTTTCAATAGTTGTTGTACCTACAACAGAAGAATCAAATAATATGAAGTAACTCTGGATAATGAACTCTCCAAGTTCCAAGGTAATTTAGATGTGGTTTGGGGCCAACCATTAAACAGACATTTGATGGTGCCATAGTTTGGCATAAGCTTGTTTCACAAGTAGCTCTGATAATTAATTAAAGCTTGTAGAAATTGCTTACTGAGGGGATGGCCCAAAGGATTCTTTTTCCCTGTACTATTTTCACATTCCATGTTTATTGTTGTTGAAAGAGAAATTCAAGTACCTCATCATTTATTTCTGAAGAGATAAGAACAAGGGGCAGTGCTGCTCATTAAATATCCATCGTTGTCTCATCGACTTCTGTTAGGTCCCAATTCTGGATCTAATGATTTCTCAGTTTCCTTAATCATCTCCAAACTAAGACCAAGCTCATCAGGATTTTTTGGTGCACTCATTGGTCAACTTGCCTTGCTGCCCAGGCTCTGCCTCAGCTCAATACTTGCAGCATTGACTGAAATCTCTCTCCCCACTGAAGTGAAATTCTACTTGAAAAAGCAATTCAGTATAATTAACCTCTTGCCTCTATTTTTGTTTCAATGCATCTGATAAAGTGGTTTCCCTCTATTAGAACTCTGTAGTAATAAACCTGTAGAAAATAGCCAGCAACCACATGGTGAAATTTGCTTTCATGAGCCTCAATTTTGCCTCACAAATGAAACATCTAAGTTACAACTGAACGCCAGGAGCTGTAGAAGTAAATTTAATTTGTTAAAAACACCCAAACAACAGCAATCAATAAAGCATGTTGTTGGCAGCTGCTAATGCCATGCACTTTGTCAAGAAACTTGCAATTTAGTTCACATGACAGAATGAACAAGAAAAAGAAGTGCTGGTGGGCTGAGAGATTAATAAAATAAGATAATTAAAAGTGGTAATATTAACGTGTTTCTTACCTTGGAGTGTATTTGTGTGTGGAAAAGGGAAGAAAAAGAACCTGTCAAATAATAACCCAGTTCTGTTTTGTTTGTTTAGTGGTTGAGATTTTCCTCACCATCAACTACTTCTCTTGGAATCCTTCACTGGAACATCACCACCAAATGATGGGTTGAGTGTCAAAACACAGATACACACCCATGTGAAGCTTGATCCAAATGACCTAGAGAGTGGGACTGGCCTCAGCATGAGGAAACCAACTAGAGGTTCCTCAGGAGGTGAGGAAAGCAACTAAGGCAGGTAGGTTTGGACATGAGGAGGAGAAGGAAGGCCTTGGAGCACAAGGATTGTGTTTGTTTGCCTGGTGAACCAGCTCTGTTCTGTAAGAGAAACAGGCAGAAGAGAATAGAGAGAATTAGTAAAACACAAAGACAACAAGATGCCTAAAAACCTAAGGATAGATTCCCTTCAGGGACTGCATGAGAGGACCCCCAAGGCAGCACCAGTGAGTGGGCTGCAAGATGCTGCTGCATCTGGTTGTGTTTGTGCTCCCTTCCTGAGGGAGTGAGGTGGGAGAGAGAAAACTGGAAGGAAAATCTGGGTAGTGTGTTCAGCAGTCCATGTCTTTGCTTTGCCACACACTTCTGCTTTGCCCTGAAGCATTTGTTTGCTCTGCAACAGCTTGCTAGATCTTCCTGGTATTTTTACAGCATCAGTGTGTTACCTTCTCCCAAGCACTGAGCACTTATTCACACATTATCCTACAGAATTTTAATGGAACACTCATTAGCTAATTTCCTTGTAGGTGCAGGGATATTGATATGAGCCTTTTTAAAATCCACATCACCTTTTGCAAGTGCCAAAGGGACAGTGCAGAGCAAACCCATTCTTTTCATGACAGGCAATCCCATTCCATAATGAAACTAGTGGGAGTTGAGCCCTTTGCTTCCACGGGCACAATTCTGCACTCTAAATCATCTGAATTGCTGCTTACTTAGGAACTAAACAGTTTCTACTCTGCATCAAGCTAAAAATAGCAGCTGGGGAGAAAAAAAAACATACAGAGAGGCAGCCAGTGAGTGTCATTCAGCAGAATGGTAAGAATTTGTTTTGTATTCTCTGAGAATAGACAGGTTTAACTTTGCAGTGTAAGGAAATGCAAAGCAAATGGGGTCAAAGTCCACTGGCAGCAAAGTTCAGCACAGGGCAGCCTTTCCTAGTTTTCTTAAGTGGAGTATAATGTAGAAAATTGCTTTTTAATATGACTGAGTTCATTACTTGACATTAATTTTTGGTTTTCTCATATAGATTTTTTTTTAACCCAGAAATGGTTGTTCAGCAGATTCTCCTCATGAGCTCAAAAGTAAAACTTCAGTGCAAACTCCTCATGCTCCAAGAAGTCACTCATCTTCAGTATGGCCACTGGAGAGAATTTTTACTTCTTTTCCTAATCTATGTATGCCAGAAAGCAAACAAACCAGCATCATTTACCATAAATGAAAGCCATAAATACCTTATTGCCATGATTTTGGCTGAAAAGCTTTGATCAGCAGGCACCAGAGGCCAGATACTAAATCAATTTCATTAGGTAAATGCATCTCCAAGAAGCTTCTGACAGGGCACATCTTGTAAAGTGGAAAATCCTCCCCCCCTGATGCAAGGGAAGAGCACGTTAATGAATGACGTCATTCTAAATTGGATCTTGCACTTAATGCTGATGAAGGCAGCAGGTCCATAGGGCTGAGATCATGAGCAGACCTCCAGGCATGGGGAAGAAATAAACTAAACCCAAAGAGTTTTCTGGCATGGAGTGTTCACGGGGTGGTGTTGCTGCTGTGCCTGTGTTTGCCTCAGGGTTGGGCCAGCCCAGAAGGACAGAATCTGTCCCAAGGGAGAGATAAATCCACACATCCCCCTCAGATAAATCCACACATCCCCCTCCTCCATCCACAGCTGCAGCACGTGGCCTGTTTCTGATCACACAGCAGCAGCTGCTTCCCAAGGTCATGCTGCAACCAGCAGTGTTCAGTGAGGCAAAGTCTCACTCTGCCAATGCCTCTGGCCTTGTGTCCCGGCATGGCTAACACAGATGTCAAGTGCTGGGTCTCTGTGACATCACTGTCCCCAGCACCTTCAGGGAATGAATCCATCAGGAAGACAAGTTTGGCCCTGGAGTGGAGGAGGTAACACTGCCTCTTGCCTCACCTGCAGGGAGTATGGGGCTAAGCACCACAGCCATGGCTCTCCTGCTCTTCCAAAGGCTCCACAGGGACAGGAAAATGCCACTGCAGTGCAGCAAAACTCCCTGGGACAGTCTCTGTAAGCCCTGCAGAGGGAAAAACAGCAGATGAACCAACCAGGTCTTTCTCCACAGCCATGTGCAGACCTATCTTTGAGGCTATCAGCCTGGATCTCTAATGACAGACTGCACTTTTGTTGCTCACTAGACAGAAGCTGAAACACTTCCACTAACAAACAAGAGATGCCCAGAAAAACATATAATTTCACGTCAGCAAATGCTTTAAGCACTATAAAGCCAAACACAGAGGTAATATATATATATAAAATAACACAAAAGCAGAATACCACAACAGAGTGAATCCTTTTGAGGACACTGATGTCTCTGACTAGTTTTGTTACACAGAAAAAAGACCTTGAAAGCTCAAAGCAAGCATCTCTCAGACATGCCACCATCATCTATCAGCTTTCTGGTACACCAGCTCTCTTGACATTACAGATGGCATCAGGGGGAGAAGAAAAGGTGAGAGAGAAGCACTGAAGCAAATTCTCACTGCTGGAAAGTGTGGTTTACAAACATAAACAAATCAAGCGTATCATTCATTTGTACATATATATATAAATATTTAAAGCTTAATTTATGTTGTATTCATGGTAAAACAACAAAAAAAAATATTAAAATTTCTGGCTCTGCTAGCCAGAAACTCTTGACTGATTTCTGATCAGAAAAGTATAGAATCAGAGAATCATAGAATGGTCAGAGTTGGGAGGGACCCTAAAGCTGCTCCAGCTCCAACCCCTGCCAGGGCAGGGACACCTCCCACTAGAGCAGGTTGCTCAGAGCCCCATCCAGCCTGGCCTGAGAAAC
>JANHGL010025624.1:0-15275 GCA_024611195.1 Ceyx melanurus
AGGCAGGGGGGTTGGACTAGATGATCTTCTAGGTCCCTTCCAGCCCCTAATTTCTGTGATTCTGTGATTCTGTGAGCCCCTTATTCAGCTGGGGATGGTCTTCAAAAACCTGCCACTGTACAAGGGTTGTGTTTCTAAGTGCAAACCAGGGCTTGACCCGTGGGGTACAAGCAACCCTCACAAACTGTGGTCTTTCAGTTCCCCCCTAGACTTCAGGCCCCATAACAGCAGCCACATGCCCTCCACCACCTTCCACCCACAGGCTGCTTTCCAAACCCAGTGCTAAAAATGAGACTTCTGTCCCCTGACTGACACAAGTGGAGCCTGAGCTGCTGGGCACTATCAGTTTCTACTGGGTTCAGGGAAAACTAGGTGTTTCCATTTAAAGTGGTAGTAACCCACTGGTCACTGGTTTATCTTGGGATTGGGAATTTCCAGTGCCCTGTCTTGGAGCAATGACTTTGCAGCACCTCTACCCAATTACCCAGCACCACACCCAGTGCTTTTGGCCATTCGAGTGTTTGAAGCAGTATGCAGGTAGTTGGAAAGAAATCAATTACTTCAAGATGGGAGTTGTAAAGACAGATTATAAAGAAGCCAAGCAAGCACACACTAGCACAGGCTTCTGTAGCAGCAGTGACAGCTCATACATTGCCCTGTGTAAGTGCTGCTTTTGGTAGGGCTCTTATTGAGAATTTTTATTCAGCATTGACGCTCTTTTATCAAGTCCTTGTCTGCAGGAGGCTCTTATAGGCACAATAAAATGAGATTCGTATTACCACATTTCTGCTCCTCCAGGCATTTTCACATCACTTTTCCCCTCTGCAGATGAAAAGTAACACAGTAATAAGCAGCATTTCTGTAGAATATACTGCCTCTGGACACAAACTGCATACATAATTACTTCTCCCCATGGGGAAAATAAGGTGACTGAAGACGTCATGATAGCAGCACCTTAGCTTTGCTATGCTGCTTTGATCCAGGAGGATCTCACAGAGTTGCAGGAAATTTGATCCTGAAGCAATAAATCATATGAACTGGACCCATCATTTCCAAGATTTTTTTTTTTGAGGCAAGCAGTCATACATGGACAAAGCTTGAGAGGTTCTCACTGTCACATGGCTCCCATAAAAGCTTAAAATGTGCGAGACAGTATGAAAATTACCCATGGTTTACCACACACCCAAGCATTCGGGATTTTCATTAAAAACTCTGTCCCTTACTTGCATTTCCTAAACCTTGTCAATCTGCTGTCAACAGAGGTGTGCAGATAGGGAGCATGGCCATTGCATGGGTGCAGCTGTGATTCAAGCAGAGTAAGTGGGGCTGGGCAGAGCTCAGAGATCTGGAATAAACTCATTTTTGTTTCCTGCGTGTCTGTGAGGGACTGGAGTTACACCCATCTGGCTGTGGGGAGACTGGGTGCCCATCTGACACTGACCATCTCTAGCATTTTTAGACTAAGCTGTAAAGTACAGTTAAGGTAATTTAAGAAAAACATCATATGATCTGACACTCCTTTTGTAATAAAATAAATGCAGAAAGCCTGTGTGTGTACTTCACACACTGTAGGAGCTTCAGGCCACCAACTGACTCACAAAAAAGCACATTAGCAGAGATACAGACACTGCATACAAATTCTGCCATCAGCAGAGCCACAGGCCCTCCAGCTTTCTTCTCTCTCACACTGCATTGGTGGAACATTTTACGTCCAGTGCCTAGCTCTCAGACAGATTTCTTTTTTACTTGGTTTTAAACAGCCCCAGTAGACCATTCTTTAGGAGGCTGCAGTTGGCACGGCTTGGCATCTCAAGCCAAACTGAAATGAGAAGGGAAAAAACAAAACGTAGGGCAGGATAGTTTTGCTTATCAGCTTCAAGTAGATGCTTTCACAGGCCTGACTAGGAAATTCTTTCCAAAATCTGCTTTCATAAGCTCTCCAATCTGCCCTTCGCTGGCTGGATCACAGATACTTTGCTGGCTCGGTAACAAGCTGTTATAAGTGAGATTCCTGTAAATAGATGACTCTGTAGTCATTTGATGCTTATATTTGGTGTGCTGAGTCATGAGGATGGGGGTTACATCATGTCAAGTTAATAATGCAAAACGAATTACAGACCAAACAGCTAGCACTGACTGGGGTGTGCACCAGGAAAGGTGTGTTCACGCAGCACAGGTGGCCTCGAGGTACAGGAGCTGGGCAGCCATGGTCCTGCCCTTACCCCAGCCACATCTCACCATCAGTGGGGTTTTGTCCTGCACACTTCTCACAACTCTTCTCCCTTTGGTGGGAATATACCCTGCAAACAGTATCTACAACAGACTGCTGTGAGGCACCGGATAACAGCTGGTCACACACCCAGGTTCAGAGCAGGGTCGTACAGGGTGTCCTAGTGTGGACTTACACAGAGGACATGGTATTTTTCTTTAAAACACAAAAGCTAAATTATGTTATTTTCCAACACAACATTCCCTCTTAACAGCCTGTCCCTGACCCCGCCCGTTGGCTGTACACTTCCCTCCTTCGTCTAAGGCTTCATCCCTTCATTTGGTTCCTCCTTCTCTGCACCTTTTTGCTCCCTGAGTTGTCCCCAGCTCAGCGCTATTTCCTTGCATTCACACCCATGTGCCAACACTTCTTCTGTGATAAATGTTAGGCAACCTAAAGACTAGGTTTCCTAAAGATAACAATCTTCATTTAGGGGCTTAATACAGCAGAGAACCCGTGGCAGCCTCTCTCAGCAGCCCTTTGGATAAATACAGTCAGTATTAAATACTGCCCCATGCTGCAGTTGGATGTACTACTTGCATCAAGCTGTGGGATTGCTCTGTGCCTTTGGCTGCTCAGAGTTCACAATAAAACCATGTAGACAAGCAGAGTGGAAAAGCAGCTATATTATCACCATTTTTCACAAGGGAGGGACAGCTTGGAAGAGCATTTTGCTCCATTTGTCTTAGTCTTGGGCCATAAAACAACTCTAAAGCCTGCAAGCTGAAGCCGGGACACAAATCCCATAACCTCACAAAAAGGCTGTGTTTGAATAACATTATTCTGGTATTCTCTGGTGAAATATTTTGCAAGTTGCCTCTGACAGGACACTCTTAACTTTAATTTTTTCCTTTGGATTGCAGAAAGCAAAGGAACCTCAGCACATCTGCTGCAGGGGAAAAGTGATTACTTTGATGTTCTAACAAATCAAGCCACTAACCTAAGAAAAGGGGCAGTCTGCTCCAGAAAACCATTTCCGTATTTTATCTGCTAAATATTTAATGCAAAATGCACAACAAGGTTTGGCAGCCACCTACATACTCTGACCACTAAGTCATATTTGAAGTGGTGCCCTCTCTATCTGATCAGAGCCTAAGTTCCTTACTGCACAGCAGACCCAATTTCAACAAGAGCGACGGGAAATCCCACCACCCCCTGCTGGACTCACTGATTAACAAGCACACATTTGAATCTCTTCACTCACCAAGCCTGCGTCCCCCAGTTCTTGGACCAAAGCTCAAGCCTCTGTGTAATCACTGTAAAGGAGAAATGGGAATTTGTTTGGAAAGAAAAGAAGTAGCTCTTGATAGGTTTATGAGAATTGTATCTACATCTGCCTTCAGGAAAGGCTCCTGGGTGGTAGATCACAGAGGGGTGTAGATGTCGCCTTGCAGTCCTGAAAAGGATGCTGGTCCCATAGAGGAAAGAGTTTTCAGGTACGCCCTGTGCTGGATGGTATCAGTCCTGTGGCAATGTTGGCCACTGACAGTCAGTGTGGAGTAACCAATGTGTTTAATGGGCCACTGCAAGTGGAAAATGGGAGAAGGGCATAGGTCAGCTGACCAGCAGACCCTCACCAGCTGCTGGAGAAGGCTCTGTTCAAGAACACTTACAGACTCTGCTCAGAATCTCTGTGAGGCACAGTGTTGTGCTAGGTGTCCTACTTTCCATGAAGCAGGAGGGGCTTATTTCTTAGGGAGCCCAGGAGTTACCTTCCCTCTTACAGACTGCTTAGCCCTCCTCCAGCCACATTCATATTTCAGTTACATGACCACTTTGTGCTTGGGATTGTCTTTTTGTTCACAAGCAGAGTATTTTCCTAGATAAATACTAGAAAAATACTATTTTCCTAGAAAAAGAGATACAAGAGCATCACGTGTTTGAGTTTTGTCCCTATTCTGTCCCTGTGCCTATTCTGATAGGCAGCACAGCCTATCCTGCAGCATCAGGCCAACCACGGAGGAGAAAAGTCACCTCTGTGAGCTGCCCCGCCTGACTCGTGGCCGGAGACGCTGCTGTGTGTGGCGATGGCTCCTGTTACCAGCAGCATGGGAACCAGGCCCAAACTTTTACGGCCGGCCACGAGCAGCGGCTGCAGCTGGTGATGTGCCCAAGGGCGCTGGAGGAGCAGCCGCCTCTCCCCGTGTGCCCAACTGGAGCCGTAAATCCCAGCGACTTTTTTTTTTTCCCTTCACTGAGTTGACCAGCAGCCCTGCTGGAAGATCCTGCCTTGCTGCAAGCCAGTTTGAAAAGCCAGCAGGAAGCAGGATCACCTTTTCTGTGCCTTTCCGTCCTTTGAGTTTCCTCTCTTTGCTCTCCAATGTGAGGAAAGAGGGGAAAAAAATCACACAGCCATGGCCAGTCCTCATCCTGTTGGCAGAGAGGATGTCTGGGCATAGGAGGACCACAGCCATCACTGCTGGGGAATGGTGCAAGAACAGAGTAAGGGCTGCACGAAACCTTCTTTGGGACTTCAGGCTTTGGCCTCTGTACTTTTAAGCATGAGGAAAAATGCCTTCCTCTCATTCCTGGGAGAGCCCCCAGGGTGGGAAGGGTTTTGCAAGCACACAAACTGTGGCTGCTCCACCCAGAGAGATAAGTAGATGTCAGCCCCAGAGCTGACCTAAGGTTGGCCTACAGCACGAGTGAGAAGAAAGGTGAAATCCCTTGCGCACAGAGCAGCTGCATCTCCCAGCCCCTGGCCTCTGTGAAGCTGAGCACACACCGTGCTTTGAATATCCGATCCTGTGTGAGTCACGTCTCTTCCTGCTGCGATAGTGCCTGGTGAGCTCAACAGCAAACAGCTCAGTGGGATGCTGCAGAGTTGCAACACCAAAAAAATCCTGCAGCATTTCTCTGTATCTGGGTCTAATAATAGCCCTGGCCGGACACTGTCCCTCCTCGCTCCTCAAGCAGAGCTATTGTGCAATAAGAAAATGCTCAGGCTATTGGAGAAGAACACCATGCACATGTCAGTCTCCCAAGAAGTAATTATAACATTGTCTGCCAGTGCCCATGAGGACCAGCAATGCATTTCTTGGCAGTGTTCACATGTTGTTTAAGGCAGATTTCCTGCTTGAACACATCCAGGCAGTGGCTGTCAGCTGCAAGGAGGACAGAGACAAATGCACCCACGCAGGAAATGATAAAGGAACTGAGTGAATGCCTTTGTTTATGGAGCAGCATCACTTGGAGGGACATAAGACTCCCTTCAAGGGCAAAACGTGGAAATCATGAGCAGCTCTTGACTTCCTTGTGCCATGCATTGGGTCTCTCTGGACGAGCAGCATGAGCATCAGCTGCCACAGTATCCAATAGCATCCCAGAGCTGTTTGTATTTTTCTTTGGGCAACAGAGATACAGAAAATTAGCAGGGTTTAGATAACCAATGTGTCTTCTTCCAAGCTCATGGACTTCATAGCCCAAGGAAAGTAACAGTGAAAAATGTGTCATTATGAAAGGGAAGAAAATTATGTAATTGATTTTCTAGGACTCAAACAGCTGAGACAGAAAGAAAAATGAACTGTCCTTATAACTGGACAAGTTAGAATATGCAGGTGGTTTCTTATAAAAATGAAAGCTTTGATATAGTTGAGGTTATATATTAAAATGTGATATATTTTATACATATATTACTCAGAAGCTTTCATATATATTTTAATGAACCTTTCAAAGGTTTTTTAATAGAACAGTAACTAGAAAAGTCTTTCTGAGTAAAACATTGATATATTACACCTGATTGTCTCAAAAAATAATCCTGAAAGTGAATATATTTTCCCAGAAAGGTCTGTACTGCACTATTGCATACATTGATGACAGTGCAAGAGACTAAACCTGGCCTGTCTTTTCCATAGTTTAGAGCAGTGAAATCTCTTACGCCCAAGCTTTGATCTCTGCCTAAAGGCTTATCAGGAAGAGAGTAAAACAGGAACCAGAGAGGGGTCTTTTTTAACAGGCATGAAGAGCAGTAGTAGGAATTCTCAAAAAGAATCAAAACGTTGAGGCACGGAGGGCTCAGTTACATCAACAGCAAAAGCCTATGTCTTTACAGGTAATAACCATGGAGAGGGGCAGTGTCTATAGGTCTTGCCCAGTCCTCCATGAGCCTGAGTCAGATGCTCGACTACATAGAAAAAGTCCAATATCTAAATGGCTATGAACAGCCGGTCAGTGGAGTTTGGCCTAAGGAATGTCCTGAGTCAGGATATCAAAGACTAACCCTATAGAGTCTCATGGGACAGCACATATTTTCCTCCTGCCTTGCCCCATGGGTGTGTGGGTACATAATCACACACATGCATCAAATACATACATAGTGAAGAAAAAAAACAACCCCCAAGCAAAAAATCCCAATAAAATAACAAGATCCTTGAAAATAAAGACCCATACTCTGGAGTCTTTTCTCCCAAGTAACTAAGGCCTGGGAAAGATCTCAGTCTAGAGAAGAAACAGCAGTGAAAAAGGAATGTAGGAATCGAGCTGGAAGATAGCTGTGCAACCTGGGAAGTTAAAATGAAGAGTGACAATGACATCTGGGCCAATGGAAATGAAGGAGTTTCTCCCACTTCAGAAATGCACTGTTGCAGAGCAGCTGGAGGGCCAGAGAAGACACTGCAAGTGTCACACAGCCAGCCCTGATGAGAACAGATGCCAGTGGCTGATCAGCCTTCCTCCAGCTGGAATTCTTCCTCCTGTACATACCACTGCTGACCTATGGCAAAGTCAGCTGAACACACTGGTGTGTGGAGACATGGTGAGGGGTAACCCAGACAGCACTTGGAGAAATTGCTCAGTATACTTCCAGGATTCTTCCAGTAGATTTCTAGCCCAAGCTCTCTTTTAGTATTTATTTTTTTGTCAAGACTGTGATATTATTGTACAGATCAACCAGCTGCAGGAGGAGGTCACGTGTCACAGCCAAAACCAGCTGGTGGCTGGTCTGTGCCCTGCACTCACCCTGTCATTGTGCTCCTGCACAGGCTGCCCTCCTCCAACAGTGTGAAGGGAATGTGGTGTGGAGTATATGAAAATACTCCCTCTAATACCTCATTCTTGGGCTTTTTAGACTCAATGGGAAATATCACACCACCATCCTCCTTCTGATATGCAACAGATATTGCTCAGTTGGAGGCCTGATCAAGCCTTGCAGCTCTTCCATACCATGACCAGCTCAGCCTGGTCTAGTGGACTAAAGTCATAACAAGCAGTGAAGAGATCCAGAGCAGAATGGTTACACAAAAGATGGAAAACGGCCCCTGGACAGGCAGATTTCTCAAACCATAACCCACTGGGGCACTTGCACCATGAGCTGCTCTTCCCCTGCCACAACCCTTCTGGAATATGAAGCATCAAGAGAAAGGTCTGGTATTGTCTTTTTATCTTACTGTTGTTTTCAGCCCCTGAGGGAGCATTAGCACATTGCAATTTCTTTTTCCTATTCTTCTGTCATCTGTCCATGTTTCCATGACACACTTGCCCTGAGGCATCAGACCCAGCTGCTGGCCCTGAGGGCATCTCTACCTGGCTAAACATAATGAGCAAATGGAGAAAGGATGTTTTCAGAGGCTGAGACATTTGGACATTACAGAGAAAGGGCACGATCAGAACACTGCAGCATTATCTGTATTCACAGGTTATAAACACTTGCAGAGGGCAGCAGGAAGGCTGGGAAGAGCCCAGGGAGGACAGGTTCAGCTTTGGCTCTGCAGAGGTTCACCCACAGGTCTCTGCACGGTCGTGCAGCTATAACAAACCAGCAGCCCAGCTCCACATAGTTGGCACATGAAAACTAAACATGCTGATGGCTGCTGATTGCAGCTGTGTGTGTGCTGTGCCATTCCCAAATCCCAGTCCTTTCCATTAGCACCTCAGACAGCCCCGTGTTTCAGCAGTGACTGCCAATGTGGTGAAATCTGGTCCAAAGACAAGGAGCTGCTGATTTTTCACTGTGTCCTTTATGAACAGGCTGTCACTTTCCCATTGTCTGCATTGGGAAGACTCTGTCTGATAGAGTGGGTTCAGCAAGTAAGAGTCACAGTGCTTTCATAACACCCTCAAGAGAAGATGCTTTCCAGACTGAATGCTGCTCTCTACCTATGTTTCTGGTTCTTCTGAGATAAGGAAGGTGTGGATCCAAACCCTCACCCTTGCAAAACAGACTGAGAACTGAACCCAGACCATCAGCATGCCAGGGGAGTGCTCCATATTATGATAAAAATAGGTACCACCCTAAACCACTGCAGGTAGAGAAACCCAAAAGTGCTAGTGTGGACAGTATGCTCCAAGGACACCTAACAAAATATCTCTGGGCACCCAGTGACTCAGGAGTCCAGGCAGACTGAAACACTTCCCCGGGACAGCTGTAGGCACATGCAGGAGCAGATTCAATCTCTTGGTCAACAGAAATTTGTGTTCAACATTAGATAGCAGCCCAAGCAGAGAGTTGGTGGAGCACAGTGGTGGAGTAATTTCTGCACATGTCATGCTTCAAGCTCTAAAAACTCATTTGAATCAAGTCCCCTACTATGGGTCTCTTACAGGTCCTGCCCTGCTGCTTCCTGTGACAGATGGTGACATCCTGAGATAACACTTTCTTCATTCTACTGATAGTCACTACTGATACCAGAAGCAAAAATAAAACTAACCTAAAAAAGATATGCTACAAGAAGTATTTTGACTTTGGAGGTGCAAACACGTGGCTGATAAGAGTAAATAAGAACAATCCTCCAGCTGAGCTGTTCTCCTGTGTGCGTGTGTGCTTGCATCTGCATTTTTATCTGAACTGTTGTCATCTGCATTAGACACTTTACTGTGTTCAAAAGCATAATTTTTAAAGGGCTGTCAACAGTAGGAAACAACACATGGGTTTTTATTCCTCTGCTGCACTAAGAATAATTCACTCGTCTGATATGACACTGTTCTGATCATCTTGTTCTGCAAATAGAGCAAAACCACATCCTATGCACACAGAGAATCCCTGAGTCACCTCTCTATCTTCTAATTCATCTTCCTCATATTTGAGCAGTGAGAAGCTGGGGGGCCTGGGACCGGTATGCTCCTCAAGGATCTCTATGTCATCAGGCATAGGTAGCACAGTATAAATCTTAGGAATATAATACTCTAGCAAAATTTTTATCAACTGACACTTTTGCTCCTACCCAAGTGGTGAATATCCTCCATTCAAGCCCTGTTGAAGTCCGTGTGGGTGTAAGGGTCTCACACAAGCAGAGCAGTCGTGACCTTACACTCCCATCCTTAGTGAAGGCTGCTTCTGCTGCAGACAGACCATTGCTCCATTGTAGTAGTTGGTTAATATGGGCTGGTTTCTTTAAAACAAAGTTCTGTCTCATCTCTTGGTCCTCTGCAGTAGCCTACCTCATCACAGGCATCTATAATCCCACAGAAGCTTTCAGTTGTATTCCTCTCACCTAACTGAAGGCCCCTACACCTCTGAGCTCCCAGGGCAGTTCAAGGTGTCAAGGGGCTACAGCCATAAAATTAAGACTGCAGGTTGCATGGTCCATACAGACAGTGAAGTCAAAAGCAGTCTCAACACCCACATCTGTTTGGACAACTATAAACCTTTGAATACAATGGGACACAGAGTGTAAAATTCTATTATGCAAACACCTGAAGCCGTGGAAGTTGAACCTTACTCTCAGAAATCCACAGGCCCCACTTCTGGTGGGAGTCAGCTCTCCTATGCACTTTGACGCCCCAAATTCCCACAGTCCTGTCTGGACTCAGCTAACAGGTGTCATGGGGCTTACAGCAAATAAGGTAAGTAAAGGCTAGGTATGATCTAAAGTGGCAGAAGCAGTAGAGCCACATATGCTACCTTCACTTCCATGAAATGCGAGTCACAGGGTGAGTAGTTGCCATCCAACTCTCTTATGAAGAATTGAAGTCCCTTCCTACCCTGGGCTGGTTTCCAATACCCCTGCAATAGTCACAATCAGAGAGCAGCATTGACAGTATAGGCAAATTCCCTACCTTTGGCTGCACTCACCTCCTGATTCACACTAGTAGCTCTTGTTTTCTTCTCAGCTCCCATGAGGATCTGGAAAAATTGTCCTGTAGATCTTAGTGGACACTGGAGTGGTGCTAGTGTGCACTGCTGCACAGCAGATGGTTTTGGACCCGTGCTGGTTGCATGTGGAATGGGCAGCACCATTTCCATGGTTTATAAAAATTACTGATGAAAGGCCCTGGGCTTTTCTTTGTCTTCTGTGCATTGCTTAAACGTCTGAGCATTATCATAAGTACAACACTGAAAAATCATGTGTAATTTATATCTTGCTCTTTTTCATCCTTAATAGTATCAAGTAGCTGGCCACAAATTGTAGTTAATTCCCAGGATGTGTCTCAAGCTGCTTGTTTCATTGGGTGGGTAGGGTTTAAGTGTGTGATTTTTAAGCATAGACAGATGAGTAGGAACACTTCTGCTAGCTTCAGGGAAGGAAAAATCCTGGGGTCTGCTCCCGCTTCTTGCACGTCTCTCTGCATTCTCCCACAGAAACACGCAGCAACCTGCATTACCATTTCTCAGTCCCATTCCCCCAGGGCTCTCCCAGCTCTCTCCATCACTGGGAGACTGCTGCGCTCTCCATGTCAGTTTGCCCTCTCAACTGGAGCTCGGGGAGCACAGCAGCCAATCGGGCAGCCAGGCTGCCCGGGTATCCTTCATCAATCTCCTTAAGTGTCTTCAGGCTCTGCTAGGAACATCCACTCCTTTTCTCTCTCTGCAATGACCTGAAGCTCCAGCTCTGCAAGCAGTGATCAGTCAGGCATAATGCAATGCAGGGCAGCCCGGAATAATCTGGTTGGCATCCAAGGATGTATATTCACCGAGAGGCTAAGGAGTGTGTCAGCATTTAGTTTCAGTCTAGCTGCACTTTTCCTGCAGCACAGAATCACAAAGTCTCCGTCTCCTCCTCTGGATTGGGACTGATTCTGCACTGGGATCTTCTGAAAAGACAGTTTTCCTCTCTTGTTATCACTGTACCACCATAATCTACCAAGATGTGTGACTGCTTTCATCTAGTTCTTCCTAACTGGCCAGGATCTCCAGCCAGTGGTGGGCTTACATTTTCTATACTTTTCTGTATTCTGCTTCTGCTTTTCTGTGCTCTGCTAGCTGTGAATCAACCTCTGAGGCAAACCCTGCAACTTCCAGGGTGTGGCTTTCTCTGATGCTGCATGAATCAGATAAGAAAAAAAGAGCATTAAGCCTATCATTACCTCTTCTAAACTTCTCCTCGGTGCCTGCATTACGTTGAAGCTAAGCCTTTGACTTTGTATAGCAATTAAATTCAGTTGTATCTAAATAACTGTTTTGGGTTGCATGCTTTAATCCACATGCTTGCCCTTCATTTCTCATAGCAATTCAGAAGTGACTAGCAGGATACAGTGCATGATACTGTCTACCTGGTGTTCACAAAAGCTGAAAGTTGTGCTCTGTAGTGTGTGTTTGCAAATTCAATGTGTCCTACATTCTGTAGTCAGTCTGCTGGCTGAAAATCTACAACACTCTGGAAGAAAGGCGCTTTTTGTTTTTTTTTTTTTCTGTGTGTCCCTACTGCAGAGAAGAAGGCAATTAGTAATTTAACCTCTTTTTTAAAGGGAAAAATATATGCACTTTAATATAAAATATTGCTGAAACAGTGTTGATTGGAGGAATGAGTCAAAAAAAACCCGCAAACTAGCTCTTAGCTGGCAGAAACGTATCAATAAATTAAAAATCTGCTCTTTAGTTTATGTACAGATTAGCCTGTTTTAAAATAAGCAACTAGTAGTCTTAAGGCTGTGTCTACAAAAATGCCAAGAATCTGAAAGTTTTACAGTATTTTTTTTTCCTTAAGATATACAAAAACTATGTTTATCTACGTTATGCAATAAATTTCCTCACTAGTTATTCTGGTAGAAGAAGTTACAATCTACAAAACAGAGTCAGTAAACAATTTGATAGCGTAAAAGTGGAGAGCTTTGTCTTATGTCTGATTATTTCTGCTTTTCAATTGTAAATAGTTTAGGATTGTATTTTCCACAACAATGGAAAGTCAAAATTTGCTTGTCAGATTCCCAGTCATACAAAGTAGCACTTTATTGCTTAAGTTGTCTTGTTGGAATCAGAGACAACTCAAGGAATAAATCACTTGTCTTCACTCAACAAAAGGAGTCCAACCCTCTGCTTGTTACCTGGTGTTTAGATTAAAAAATTGAACTGGTATAAGGTTATAGCAAATATTTTTTTCCGGGACTACACCCAGACAGTAATTTTATATGATTTACTCAAAACATAATTGATATAACTTTTGGAGGAAAGATTTTCTTTTATACATGTGTCTTTTTCAGTAGCATAATTTCCTTAATGTTTGTCTGCCTGCACAAATGTACTTATTTAGCAAACAAGTTACATGAGTCTTATTATTTTCCACATCAGAGACATTGTTGGGACTTCAGGTGCTAGCTAATAGAAACAAATAAAACCTTAACACTAACAGAGCACTCCACATAATTACCCTCCAGGCTTTTCCCATAGATTAGCAAAAAGGTTTTCTTGTGTTCTTTTGTTTGTTTGTTTGTTTGTTTTCTGAGGAAACAAAATTCTCCCATATGATGAACATGGATTGTTATCTATCTGGTACCAGTCTGCTGGTGGTGTGAAAGGATGTGGTGGTGGGTCATGCACAAAGGGAGCATCTTCTGCATGGAGTTGTGCCATGGCACCATCTGGACCTGGTGCCTGGGCTGGGAGATGCGCAGGAGTGGAGCCATAGTACTGACAACAAAGTCCATGCTGGGAAAGGATGCAGCAGGGAAAGGCAGTTGCATGTGAAACTTGACAGGCATCTGTTTTCCAAACAGTTACTGCTGATGTTTCTTGACAACAGGTTATCATCTTGAGAGGTCAGGGTGTGGCAGGGAATATCAGGTCTGTTTTTCTCAGACAGGTAGGCTGGCTGTCTGCCCAGGGCATGTGATATATGTTTGAGAAAGCCTGCCAAGTGCAGGAGAAAGAGAGAAGGAACATCAGCATTGTGATGAGGCAAGCTCATCCAAACAAGGGTGGGGAAAACCGCATCATGAATCCCACATCAAGAAGCACATATTAAAGTCCCTTGTTTCCTCCACAGCATGGGAGGAAGGCTTGTTAAAAATAGACTTGTTTCGTAAGCTGCTGTCTCTGCTGGCTATATTAATCTACCCTTGCCTTAGCTGACAGTCATAATGATACAGGTGAGAAACAGATAAAAATTTGCCTGTTTTCTTTATCAGCCAGGCAAGCACAAGCATGCACTCAGATCTGACATTTGGAGGATGCCAGGAGCATTTTGCAGTTGTGGATGAACACCAAGACAGTGTTTTTCATGGATAATTTTTGAGTCAGAACAACAAATAAGTAGGAGAAGATAATGTCTGCATCAGCAAAGTGTGGCAATTGGCCAAATCCCAAAATATAAAGGTCTTTCTAGCACAAATTCTTTACCTTGTTTGGCGCATGATCTGAATACCCAGAAACTGTCAGTCTTTAAAAAGACCCGTTCAGCAAGACACTCGAGAGAGTTTATATGCCTCCTTTGGAGCAATCCTGTGACACAATTGGAGCAACTGGGTCAAAACAAAGCATGTATTTTAGAACTTCACTGAATGGGCACTTGAACTGCAACATTGCTGCTACTCAGATGCCATGTTCATCTTTGCACAGTGTGAGAATAGCATGCAAGTGGGTTCCTGAGACCAGCCAGAGCTGTGACAGTCACAGCAAAACTCCACTGCAACTTGTGACATCCAAAAAATGCTAACAGCACAGTGACATCCCTTCTGCTCTGTTCTTATCGGTGATGTTGAAAGCACAGCAAGGGCCAGGCATCCATTCCATCTTATGAGCTGCTGAATATGGCCCACAAATTTTGAGGACCTAAAACAAAATGCCAGCTGAGCTGCCTTTTTTCTTAGAAATATTTGTTCAAGATGTTTGTCTATGAGCTGCAGCAGCATCTATTCCAGCCCCATTATGAGACAGAGATAAACAAAACCTGTAGGAGCCAGACTCCCAATTTGAGTTAGGAATACCCCCCCCAGATCTCAGGAGAAGCTCTGACCTAACATGCCAGAATATTTAAGTTTCCTTCCTTTTATTTCTTTCAGAGATTATAATGTTAAAATGACACAAGCCTTTCCAGTTTCATCTGACAGTCACTGTCCAGCAACCCTTCCTAAATATATGCTCATTCTCCCAGTGGTGACACCAAAATAACTGTTGCCAGCACAGACTGAAAAGGAATCTGATTCATCTGGCTCTGGCAGAAACATTCCTGCCAGCATCATGAATCAGCCTCAGTAAATTGCATCCCTCTGGCTTCTCTCTGTTTTCCCTCCCTCCAGAGTCATCTTCTTACCTCCAGAGTTTTATTTTTGGTTATTAGTTTCACACTTCTGTTTCCTATTGGTACGCACAGGCCCTTTGGTGACATAGGAGCACCAAGTGGAAAAGAAACATCAGCATGACAGAGTCCCACAGGCAACAAGACTTTCTTTGTCCATCCACTGTGCAATAAAGTGCATTGCTGTTCTCCATCTAACTGCAAGACATGAGGATGGTATGTACCCATTAGAGGCATAGCACATTGTGTTTGCCACAGTTTCTGATTCATGCAAGGAATCAACATACTCTAGGAGCAAACAAAAACCAGCTGAAAAATGCTCAATTTTCTTGACTGCTGCATTTCAAAACTTCAGGAAGGAGGAAGAATTAACAGAGATTTCAAGTCAGCTTTGGTAGAGCTCTCCTCCTTGGGCAACGCAGACTCATGGTGCATTTGTCCAGTGGTTTGTGAACCATCTGTTTCTGTTCAAGGCACTCTGGTTGCAATGGCCTCTTTTCCAAGGCTCTTGTTAGTGTGCGAGAGGTGGAGGAATGCAAAGCAAAGGCCAGGGAGAGCCCCCGCCAGCAAGGGCCTCCAGGGCTGCTGCTGCTGCTGCTGCTCACTCTGGTGAGGGCTGC
>JANHGL010025624.1:15375-63794 GCA_024611195.1 Ceyx melanurus
AAGGCCAGGGAGAGCCCCCGCCAGCAAGGGCCTCCAGGGCTGCTGCTGCTGCTGCTGCTCACTCTGGTGAGGGCTGCTGCCACTGGAGATAAATGACACCCTCGGTTCAATGCAGGGACTCGCTGCCAAGACAAACAGTCAAACAATCAGCCAGGCTAGGCTCATCCATACAGAGAAACAGCTGCAAAGTATGCCTGGAGCCAAGCTGGCAGCACAGGTTGTCACCCAGTGCTGGTGCACCACGCGGATGGGCCTCACATTTCCCGGGAGCTCAGCTCCACACACCAGTGTCCCATTTATGGTCCTGTCCCTAGCATATCTTTCTTGGAGCATCTGTCAGCACAGCCACCACAGGTAACCTGACAGTGCGGGGTGCTCACATCTACATTTTTTACCAGTGGGATATCCCTGTGGGTTTTTGTTTGGCAGCAAGGTTGCAGGAGGGTGATTTCCATCCTGGTCTGACTTTGGCAATGATGTGGCAGTAAAGAGGTGCAGGAGGGGAGGGTAATGAGGATTTCCTAGGGCCACTGGTGCTGTCAGAGAAAAGGTACATGGAGCTGGTCTTCTGCACAAGGGAGCTTCTTCCACCCCGGCCAAGCTGTGCTAGAGACTATTCATCCTAGGAAATGAAGGCCACTGATCTACAAAAAGCCAAAGGAATAGCCATATTTCAAGGATATGTCCCTGCCTTTATGTCAACACAGACAATTATATAATTGTATTCATTTATAAGACATAGATAAAATGCCTATGTGATCCTGATTTTTCTGGACTTAAACCTATGTGTTTACAAGTAGTAGGTGCTTCCACTAAAAAGTAGCATCTGTGTACCAAAACTTATGCATTCAACACCTTCAGTCTGTGTTGGTGTCTTAGGAGACATAAGGGCTGCATGAGTGTAACCTTTCATTCCTGTTTTTTCAGTAGTTTACTCCTCTACAAACTCTGCTAGGCCATATGCCTGCACAGATCCTCACCATATGGACAGCATCCAGAACTGAGGTTAGAGTAATTAGCCCTGGCTGGGCTTGCAGGTTTTCTTTAGTACAATTGCACCTTTAGATTTTTATCAGTGTGAGTTCCTCTGTCACAACAGGCTGAAAAAAGATCTGTCCAGTCGTTAAAATCATTGTGGGAGAAATATTAGTGCATTTAATGCTGGTAAATTAACTGTAAATTATAGCACACACTCTTTCACCTGAAGGTAATGCTGCATTTATAGAATAAGGACAAGAAACAAAACTACTTCATTTGTCCTTCACGGCCAAAGGACTTTCCATCTCACCTCAACACAAACTTTTTCTAATGAAACACACAACTAGGATGGACCAGTGTGAGAATACAATGCACATCTATACAACAAGAAAGGGAGACAGACCTAACACCTTCACCTTTTTCTTAGGGCAGATGCACTGCATGATCTGGAAAGTTTTCCAGACTTGTTATCTATTTTTTTTAAGCTCATGACATGCAGCATGAAGAGGAATCCTTTAAGCTACTGTGGCATCACACATTGGTCAGAGAGGTGCTGTGAATGTGGATGAACACGGAACAGAAGATCAGGTTCCCCACACTTTTGTTTTCGAGGTCTGGCAGTACCAAAACTGTACTGTAATGATGGTCATTAGTAAAACCCTTTGGGACTCAGCAGTAGTGTGAAAGGGGTAAATCCATCCCAGATTCCCAAGGGTCCAGGAATCCTGCTCCCATGGACTGGAAGTGATAGACCACAGTGGAATCAATGCTATATGGGACTGTTTGCCCTAGACGTTACTATGCAAGTTTTCTCAGCCACTATTTTATTTATATTAAAATAGCAAGGAAAGATTCTTCCACTGACCCCATTTTGATACAAGTGTGCCATGGAAAATGCTCAGCACTTGTGTGGCTCCCATTTTCTAGATGAGGACTCTTCTGTTGACTCCTATACCTGACTGTAGCCAATAAATCAATGGGGGATTTCACCACGCAACCAGGTTGTACCCTTGACATGTGCCTTTGAGAACATTGCTGCCACCTTATTGCCTCACCCTGAAGGTAATTATCTTTGTCTTTATTGGGCTCCTATATTTAATTAATGGCTGAAAAGCATCTGGAGAAGGTTGAAGTAGGCAAATTATGCAACTTACTGATGATTAGTATCACCATTCCCAGACTGCAGTCTCTCTTTGATATTGAGAACAATAGAGAGAAAGATGCTGACCATGGTGACATTGGTTTTGGCTCTAGCTGATGGAACATACAGTCAGCTCATATCTTATCCCAATTGCACCAGCAGATTTATTATGGATTCACTCCAGTGTAACTGGAAGAGGTAGTTGGAGCACAAAAAGCTTTAGTAAATGGGGGTGAAAGCAAAAAAGGATTAAAACAGAAGATATGGAAAAAAAAAATATTTAAAAGGTATCATCAGCAAAGGGTGAGGGAGCTGGATCTTGAACTGTTGTGGAGTATAGAGCAATTGCTAATTTGGCCCAAAAGTCAGAGTTTCTGAGCCTTTGACAGCTGATGTCTGTATTACAGAGAAGGGCCAACAACCTGATGAGAAGAGATAATCAAGACTGGGCTCCAGTCCCTACACAGATTAGGAAAAGCAGGGGAATATATGAGATTTGGAAAGCCATGCTGATCCTACATCACCAGAAAGGCACCAGTAGCATTAAATGGAAGAGGAAGAAAACAACCTAGGACAGCTTTGCCATGAATGATCGTTAAATTATGTCAAACAACTTGTAAACAATCTCAGGGAGAAGCAAAATAACAAGACTTCTCTTGTCTCACTCCCTTCCCCTTTGTTTCCTTTATTAATCCAGAGTGACCTTAGCAAAACAGCACAGGAATAGTTGGGCTCCACCTAATCCAGTCTAAGGATAATTTACCTCCTCCCTACCCTGTTTCCCATTCTTTGCTTGTCTCTTACACTCTGATCTCTATCCTGTGCCACAGCAGGAATGAGTAAGGAAAGGAGAAATATTAACCTTTTCCTTGATACACAGAATGTGACTGGTGTGAGGGGGTACACAGTGCCTTTTCTTGGCCACTGAATTAGATAAGCAGATGAAAAGCTGCCATTTGCATCTCACTGTCGTGATTTCCACAGGAGAAAAAAAATCATAAAGAATATGATCCTCACCTCTATCAATTCTGCAATTTAACTGAACTTTAGCAAAATATTTGCTGGGTTATGTAATAGAGATGGATTACAACAGCCTGCCACATGGCTGAAAACTGCAGGTTTAACCCCTGGACAGACTGCCTTGTGATAGGTAAAGATAGGCCACATCATGGGGTTGTAAGAATAGTCCAGCCCACACAAACCTCTAAAATACAGTTTGAGGGTCCATCTGATTGAGCTGCTCCTAATATCAGAGGACATTTTTTTTTTTCCCAGTCTTCTTGGCTATGCATTGCAGAAGATCTAGACAAATCACACAGGGATCAATATGATCAGGTGGATGCCACTTTATTATTCTTCTCTTCAGCTATATATACCTTTCGTATATGAATATGCGACAATAAACAGATTTCTATTGGTGCGACTATAATGGTGCGATGATAAAGCAGTTTACTGATTGGTTATCACACTCTGATCATGAAGCAGTCTTACAAAGCCTAGTTCTTTAAAGTTATAATTGTTTCTGTTTTAGTTATGCAAGGTAGCCTTGAAGTTTGTTACTTAAGGTGGCCTCGAGGTTTGTTACTTAATAACTGATGTCTTCAAGACTGGATTGTTCACATGGCCATTGTTACTCAGGAATTCATCAACAATGAATGGCCTCTGTCTTTCTCCTCCTGAGCAGCCTCAAAGCAGTTCTCCAAGTGCCTTTTTCTCAGGCTTTTCCCACCCTTTCTGACTGCTGAGGACCCCTTGGAGATGTTCCCTTGCGACCAATGAGTTTGCAAGATCATCCTTTTTATGTCCCAGCCATCCCTTCTGCATTTGCAGGTGTTGTTAACTACCACATTCAGTGGTGAATTAATTACCTTAATTCAGTGCTCTGTGCCAAGACTAGGAGCAAAAATGTGTTAGTTTTGGCTGCAGGGCATTATAGAAACCAAAGCATGAACCCTACTATGGTCATGAACCACAACCCACCATGTGTTCTCTGCTGTTGTTACATGTGTCAACTGGATGAATCAATCTCCCATAGGTGGAGTGGGGCCTTCATTTTTCAGCACAGCTACAGCTTAAATTTAAAGTGTCTCTACATTTGATCAGCTATTATTTGGGCAGCACTTGATAACAGGAGAAGCTGAGTATTGTAGCTAATTAACTGAGCCAGAAAGACACAAAGAATGTTTGAAACAGAACAGAAAACAAAGTCTTGGAGAGCATTCAAAGGCAATGCAGAGTGGCTGCAGTTTGCTGCTCAACATGCAGAGAAGCTCCTGGAAGTTTGCAGCAACGTGGGTGAAGGGAGTTACCTTTGAGAAGATCTAGCTGTGAAGGGATCACATGATGTGAGGCGGGGTTTGGAGCCGCCCCATCTGCCCCACCCTAGACCTAGGCCCATGAAGGACCCAAAGCACCTCATTCCTCACAGTGGAGACACCTGTCAGCCAGCAGACCAAGACTGAGACCTGCCTACAGCTTCCAGGTAGGAGCTTGCTTCTTGCAGCACATCTCTCCTTGCCTTGTCTTATGCTGCCTTGCAGTCCTTGCTGCATATGTGGAGAAGGAGAGGTGTCTGGTGCCCTCAAGATAAGTAGGTTCTTGCTTCTCTGGGCACATGCCACATCAGGAGATTCTATCTGTGTCTTAGGTCTCTTCACTCTCTTTTCCCTAGCTGATGAGCTTTGAAATTCTTGCTGGATGTGTACTGAAATGATAAATTGGTTTTATTTCCCTTCTCCTTGTATTACTGTCATAACAAGCAGAGGGAAGTAGGATACACCCCCATTCTGATAGAGCAACCTACTTGCTGCCACAGCATGCACATTTGCTTTCTTTACAAATGCCTGCAAAATAGAGTGGCAAGGAGCTACTTGAAATGGTTATGAATTATTTAACTTGACTGGCACCCACCCAGGCCCCCAGATGGGAGAAGAGGACTTTTTTCTAAGCCCTTCCCACATTCTTGTGGAAATAGAAGGGATGAATGATCACCATCCCCAATGCCAGACAGTTTTCTGGGTCAAATTCACACACGAGTCTAAGAAAGCCAAGGAGAGCTGAAGCTGGTGTAGTTCTCCCTTCCGCTTCTTGCATTGACTATATTTCATGTGTTCAGATACTTCTGGGATTGCTTAAAATGACTTTGTGTAATTATTTTCATACTTGGATTAAACTGGCCAAATATGTAAGCTGGATCTCAGCTTGCTGAGATCTTATTTTACACCATATTTTGATCCTCTGGCATATATATTACCCAGCAGCAGACTGGATTTAAGTTGGTTTTTGTTTTGTTTTGTTTTAGAATAAATTCTGCCTTTGGTTGAGGGTGGCAATTTTCTAGTAATTCTTGCTGTTCTGTCTTCTTCAAAGGATCATGGAGAAGTCCTAAACCAGGCATCTGCCCATGCAGGCTCTCACTAAACGCTGTCTGACTGACCCCTCTCATGCACAGATTTCTCACCTGGAAGGTGTGACTTGGTGCAAAAACCTGTAAACTACATCCTTATTTCTACCAGCCCTTCTTGTCCTTCATTGCTTGTGCTCACTGATGAGAGGTGCAGATTCATGGATGTGCCTAAACTGGGGGGATATTAATATTTTCAGATTAAATAGATAATGGCACTGCTTAAAATGAAAGAGGGGATACAGAGGCTGTGGTAACCCCAGGAAGGAGCAGTGGCTTTGAAATCAGCTTTTAGTGGCCTTAATAGATACCATTATATATAGGGGAAAGACTGGACTTTCAGTGTATCATGCTGTGGGAAGTCCTGAGTCTGTTCTGCATAGTGTCCCAGTATTTATGAGTTATGAAATGTTTAATATGTTCCATCTGCCACCAGGCCAGGGTCAACAGGTGCAGTCAAAATTAAAAACAATGTATTTCATGTGCACCACCCTTCTTTTTGCTGGCAAGGTGCCACTTAAAAAGCTTAAATCTTTCATGATACAAATTATTTGCTGAGCAGCCAGAGATTTTCAGGCTTTCCAGGGAAATAACAATAGTTTTGATACCTCCAGCTGTGGGTCCTCTGTATATTGGTCTTTCTTAAATTTTGCTGGGAGAGTTTGGTGTCTAAAATGGGAGTTGTGTTTTTGGTCATCACTGGACATACCTTGGCTAGAGAAATCTTACTGTCCAGTTTCTACATCTACTGTTAATACATGCTCAAAGTTGTCTTCTGGACTCTTCACTATCAACTTGTTGGCTAGAGAATTTGGGAAATGCAGTTGTGATGTGCAGAAAATTAATGAGAAGCAAATCCCAGCCACACACCTGAGAAGACTGTTCCTAGACCCATCTCTCTAAAACTCCACATAATAAATTCCAGCTTCTTCTGCACTGCTGCCATCTGTTTCCAAGAGCTCAGGAGGTTTCTACCGTGCTCCTTGTTCAATCTAGGTGAAGATGTGTGCTGTCTTTGGTCAAACCTTGTCTAGGTCCAACCTGTACCTGAGCCTAACCCCCCAGCAGGTATTTTAGTTATGCCTCAGATAGTTTTTGTCTGTTGTCTCCTTTCTCCAGCTTTACAATCTTCAGGATTGGTCCCAAGCAGGGGCTGATGTGCTGCCAACTCCTCCTAACCCAAGAGATGGGTGTTTCCCAGCAGGGACATGTTCTGTCTAAAACCAGAGAAGTTTTAAAGGGGGACAGACAGAGCCATTGAACCAAACTAGGTAGCTAAGAGAATATTGTCATGGTTGGGAAGGAATTGTGGCTTCAGGCTCCTGTCTATCTCTTGTTGGCTTTATCAGGAGCACATATCAATGGTCTCACCATCCTGACTCTGGAACTGTTCCCCTGTTCTGCCTACTGCCTGGTCAGTCTGGTCTTCATAAAGTGACTGTTTCTTAAAATTCATGGGCAGTCTTGCTCTAGGTAACATCTGGCAGGATGACTTCTGCAAGATCACTGGATGATGACTGTGGGTCTTGAGCTGCTGATTCCTGAACTACTTCTGGTTCATAGGCATTCCAAGGGCTGTTCTGCAGTTTTGCCCTGTTAGAACTTGTTCCCCTCCTAAAGTCAAAAGCTCACCTGGATTAAAAAGGTGTAAACTAAGAAAAGGAAAGATTAATGCTGTACCTGAAATTAATCTCTTTTCCAAGCTGTCTTTTAAGGTCTTACTTAGGTAAGAAGAACCTAAGAACCTTAAGGTTCTTCTTCTATGAAGATTCCCAGGACCAATTCATACACCCTTACTCCTCTGTCTCACAACCCTTGGTCCTACTCTCTCCAAGTTTACTCTGAAGTTAGGTGAGTGCTACAGAGTGCAAATAAACCTTCAAAGTTATTGCTTGCATCTTCAGTCTCCCTCTTCCCTTCAAATCAGGGCAGGGAGTTAGATTTGCAGTGTGGCTGAGATTGAGGCATTTGTGAGGCTGTAAATAAAACATTGTTCAAACTTGTTTGTGATATCCATGGTCGTCTGGATTTGCTGGTTTTGCACTAGGCTCATGCTGCTGCTTAAAAATGAATTGGCTGCCGTGTCTCATCTCTTCCTGGATATCATGACTCACATTAGAAACCTCCTCATGGGTTTCTAATAACATTATTATGAGGTGTATACATACAACATCTTTTTGATGGTCTCAGAGTTTGTGAGATGTGGCTAGATTTTCACAGGGACCACGTATGATATGATAATAAAACTGACTAATTGGGCATTTGAGATGTTTCTCTCCTTCATTCCTTTGCTAGTTTTTAAGTTTCAGGTTGTAGCTTGGGGACTTTCCATTGCCTCTATGGTGTCCTGGTTTTCTGTGGTGGATGATCCATTTGAAAATGAAGATGGTTAATGTGTCCTTCATTTCTTGACAAGGGATCTTTAAGGAAGAAAAAAAGTTCAAAATCCAGGAGAGGAATTTAATTCTTTTCCTCAGAGAAAAAAAACTCTCTCTTTGAGTGAAAATTTTATATCAGCATATAAAACTGTGTTTCATTTGCTTTTTCCTGTTCAAATTTCCTCTTTAGCAGAGGGATAAGATAACTTTTTAGTAAGGAGTGAGAGAATACTCAGGAAAGACAATCTACACTCTTTCTGCTGTGATTTCTTGGCAAAAAAGAAATAAGCAGGGAAAGAATAGTCCTAGGCCACAGCTTTACAGATGTGTTTCCAGAAGTAGTATTGGTGCTGAAAATGCTGAAGCCAAGGTGAGCAGAAAACTCTTTCTAAGGGGGTCATGCAGAAATGCTGAGCACCCAATGCAAGGTGCTCAGCCCCTCCAGCAACTCAGCAGGAGGCAAGGTGGTGATATTCATGTTTCTTACTAAAATCCTCAAATAAGGAGGGCTCAGAAAAGAGAGCGAATGAGAAACCCTCTAAACCATGTGTGACTGAAGATGAGAGGAGGAGGGAACACAGAACAGCCAGATCAAATCTAGTTAATTGCTGTTGTTATGTTGTCATTTTTACGTACCAGGCAAAATCTGCTCTGCCACCTTATCTCCGTGTTCATGGGGTAGAACATAATTGCACCTCCCTTTGCCATCAGCAGGAGCTGAAAGGCATCTGGGGAAACAAATCCGGTGAACAAGTCCCATCCAGGGAACATGTGCCATTTTTACCCATGCATTTTTCAGGACTGAGAAAAAGACAAATATTGTTGTTAATGAAGTGAGTTATTAGCCCCTGTAGTTGTACTTAAGTGTACAAACCTACAGACCTACACCCAGTGAGGCCCATTTTCCACACAGCATGAATCACTTGCTCATTTTTTGTAGCTCACTAGTTTCACATTTTAATTTTCCATTCCTCTGGCTTTCCTCATGGGGATGAATAATGGACCATTTATAATACATCAACAATATCAGAGCATACAATTATGGCTTTGGTCCGTGTAATCCCTTCAGATGGTTCGCAGAGCACGAATGCCTGTCGTGCAAAGCCACATCCTATTTCCACAAAGAAAACAGAAGGGGATGCGAGCCTGGCAGATTCTCCCCTCTGCCACTCGAAATAGCTCTAAGGAGCTGAGTCATGAAGCAGAGCCCAGAATAGTGGGCGATTCCTTTAACCCAGGGACAATAATCAGCTGTGCTAACAATTACAGATGGAAATAGGCTTCAGGCAGGAGTTTATCGTAAAACACACTGAGCCTCTTCTATTACTGTAAATAAATCCCTCAGTACATCTTTTTTGAGTCCAACTAAATAAGGCTGTGCAATTGAGTTTTATTCTGTTGCATTAGATACTGAGCCTGCTCCTGCTGCACATATCTGTGATGACTCCAGTGCATTGTTGTTCAGAGGCAGCCCCAATGACTGAACCTGTGCTGCTTTCCTGGGTCCCTGCAGGACCTGTGCTGGGCACTGACATGTTCAGCATTCTCTCTTTCATGGCTACTGCTTTAAGAATAAGATGCTTCTCTTCACACATCCTAAAATTTTAATTAAGGACTAAGAGATCAGACTTAAGCGCGTGACAAATGCTAATTGCAGTTCTGCTCTTCTGTTTCCTTATCACACTTTTTCCCCTGTCATGTATTTGTTGAATATGTGGAAAAGGAAAAGTTTCACTAAACCAGGATTTTGAGTTTGGAAATCTGTAGAGTCAATGCTGTTTAACTGAATCACTCTATACATAGGGTACAGTCAGCAGAAGGAGGTGATGAATCATGTGTCTATTCAGTATGAAATGGGAAGCCTTCACAGAGTTGCTTGTGAGCTGTCACATGCATCTGTTGGCTGAGTCACGTTACTCAGAAACATAGCCTGGGATACATCATGGGGTCTGCCTGTGCAGGAGCCCAGTCCATTCAGGGTCCTGCAGCTGCCAGCATGGCTTGGAGGGAGCTCAGGACTGTGTGAGTGGGAAGGATTGCCTAAGTGATGCCCTAAGGAGCACTACAGTTTAGTTCCTTGAGCAAGAACTTAACAGCAGCTGAAAAAATGCATTTAAAAAAATACCAAATAACTTCTGTTTTATCGATTAATCTATAGAAAGCTGATTTTAGATATGAAACTTTTAAAGACACTTTTTTCCCATTTTTTGAAAATAAAGTTGTTTAAAAAAACTAACATATAATTAAGCTAACCAAGCATGATGTAGAAAATGGCAAAGCTACACCCCCTCTCCCTTCTTTTTTTGGTGTTGTATATTTTCACTGGTCAGTCTAGGTACTTCTTGGGATTGTTTTAATTAATAACATACTTTTAGATAAATTCTGATTTTTTTTAAAAAAAGCTAAACTACTAGTACTTCATTTAGTTTTCCAAATACTTTAATGAACATTGTAGAAAAAAGATTTTTAAATTCTGTTCTACTCCTACTCCCAAAGTACTTCAAAAACTTCCTTTCATAGGAAAACAAATATATTTTTTCTTTACAAGCAAAAGGCTGTAAAGAAATCGCATCAAAAACTGAGAGCACTGCTGCTGTCAAACTTCCACAATATATATAATGTTGCCTCTTAAAAAAAAAAATAAAAAATTTGCTTTAATTTCATTGATTCCTATCTATGAGCAAATGCAGCCAGAACCATCATAACACTGTGTGCTGTGCAAGACTGAACAGCAACTTTGTTTACCATTTGCACCGTTATCAAATTAGGAGGAATTAATTACTCCACATTGAATTTGTTCCTTTAACCGAGTGGTTGGCAGCTGAACTCAAAGACATTCTTGCAGTGCTGGGAAAGGTTTTTTTTTTCAGTCTGTCACTGGTAGCAGGGCTCCTTCCTTTCTCCACTTTGCACACAAATGGTACCTTGCTGCTGAGTATTTCCACTAGTATTTCTTCAAGTATTGCCACTTGAAGAAATATTATTCATATTTATCAAGCTTTGCCATCGGAATCAAATACAGTTTAGATTCAGTTTCTGGATAGGTATCAAGAAAAGGCCTGAACTTACATAGCACTGAGATGCTAAGGTGCATGTACTAAGACCCTTAACACCCACAGATATTACTGTGACATTGAGGATGCTGAGAACAGCACAGGGTGAAGCAAACATTGCACCACAAATGCATTGTGGAGGGAGCAGCCCTTTTCCTACTGTCTCTTGACTGCTGTTTCCCACAGGTTTCCTTTCTGGGGCACCAGTGAGCCAGTTCAGCTGAGTAAGCTGAAGTGTGTAAGTCAGATAAGTGCAGAATGTCTGCTTTTATTTACCCTGTAACTTCTGACTTCTGTTCCAAGGGAAGGCTTGCATGTAATGGGATGTAGGGTTTTGAGATTAAATTTGTGTCGTTGGAAAATTAGTCTCAGCTCTGTAAGGAAGCAGGAGACTCGAAGCCCCAGATGGAATTAACCGAATGTATTTCCATCTCTCATGGATGTTGTTTACACAGTGCAAGCCAGTCCAGAGAAGTGAACGGTGTCTTTAAAACAGGATCTTCTAACATTTGAATCCACCCCATCACTTGACTTAACAGATACTTGATACTGATCAAGGGACTCATTTCATTAAGAAATAAACCCTGCTGTGTTGCTGACCAACACTGTGGCAAACAGTGAGCTCCGTTTTCATGAGTCCACTCTCTGTCCCAGCCCACACACCCTGAAGGTGCACACCCAGACACAGCAGCAGCAGCACTGACCCTGTTTTTCCATCAGAGTATGTGCCAACTACAGGCACACAGCAAAACCCTGTGTGCACAAAACACCCTCGTGTAATTCCTGGACTCCCTGTGTGCCCCTGCCATGGAAGGACAAAACAGGGTGATCATTCATGGTCTGGAGGTACATGGTTTATTTTATTAGCAAGACAGAGGTGGTACTTGGTTGTTCCCAGTTTGAGGGAGTTCCTTCTGGTTTTCCCATTCACCTGGGCTTTGTGCCTGTGCCTGGCAGCAGCACCTGCCAGCTCCTGCCCGCAGAGCAGGGCACATTATTGTCCATAAGCAGCCCAGTAAGAGGTAGTATTCAAGATGCGTGCAAGAGCCTTTGTTAAAAGATTCTCGAAGTAACTGTAAGAAATGTACTTGGGTGCCCAGAAACAATGCTGCAGCCCTTTGCTGAGGAAGGCTGATTTCATGGGTACATCCAGGTCCCCAGGTGAGTATTTACACCCCTTCCACCACTGAGGGCAGATTTCACTGGGATCCAGATGGAAGGGATTATTTCAGTGCAGTTACTCCTTTATCTGTTCCACTTCTACAAATGTGCTAATAGCTGGTGGTTCACTAAATGCCATGGAAACCACAGGGCACATAGTGAGATCATCTGCCAGTACTCTTTTATTTTAAGATTTTTGTTTACAAACAGTTTTTAAGGGTTTGGAAAAAAAATAAAACAGATAAAGTACACCAAAAAAAAACAAGGGAGGCTTTACTGGGAATAATTTCCACAGCTGGAAATAGACTTTGTCACAAGCTCTGACCATACAAACCTCCACAAAAAATCAGGAGTTTATACCCATCCATACAATTTACCTCTACTGGTAGAAAGGTTAAAAAAAAAAATCATAGCGAAGTAACCAAAATGTGTTTCTTTCTCTGGAGATATTTGAAACCCACCTGGATTAATTCCTGTGCAATCTGATGTAGGCAATCCTGCTCAGGAAGGGGGGCGCAGATGATGTTTTGAGGTCCCTTCCAATCCCTAACATACTGTGATACTGTTCTCTTCAGAAATATTAAAGTCAGTAGACAGTCACTCAAAAGTACAGAGCTTGTGAATGTTGTATTCATAGTATGGCAAGATTATTTTTTTTTTCTGGATTTCCAAACTAAGAAAAAATTACTGACCTGGGGATAACTAGAAATACCAAAACTGTGGCAAGAAAAGTGCTGAAGACAGCATAATGACATTGCAGAAAGCAAAATAATTTGTTCAAGTAATATTTTTTTCAGGTTCTTGAGCATTGCCACCTATTACAATCATGTTATTCACAGGTAATTCACACCTATCATTCCAGCTTGAATGGATGCTTTCCTTCCCATGGTGTCAGCTATTTGTCACCAATATTCATTTCAGGGAGGTTCTGCTTTCTATCCAGTATCACAAGTTTTGAAATAGTAAAATAATAAATGTCCAAGGTCAGCCAGCTCTGAACTCCAGTTGAGTCATGAGTTTAAGCAGCAGGAAGAAGGGAATTATATGTTTTAAGAGAATTGGATGTTCGAGGGGAACATGAAGTAAATATTAACTTCTATTTAAAGGTTTCCACAGCACCTAGTCTGGAGATGGGTCTCCACCAGCAGAGGAGGAGGATGTTGATGGTTAGGTGACCCATCAAGCCAGAGTGCCTGGGGAGTTCTGCAGGCAAAGGCTCTGTTCTGAGAGAGCTGATGAGGCAGGAAGGCAGCATCTCCTCAAGGAGCATGGTTTTCTGCAATTCCTGTGCAGCCCTTGATAATTATAGCAGCTCTCCCCCTAGTCTGCAGCCATGGTCACACTGCCCCTTGGTCTGGCTGGCTCTTTTATTCTGCTTCATTCTATCCAGGCTATTTTGGCTGCAGCACAGTCAGGACCAGTGGAAGCACATCTTGAGAACAAAGTAAGATGGAGCATATGCCCCAGGACGAAGTAAAGGAAGTGTCCAGAGTGAATTGTTTCCTTTTTCTTCTCCTCCTGTTAGTGAAAGGATTAGTCTTGGAAATGTCTCATTTTATTTCATTTCTAAATAATGCTTTCTCTGTTGTTGGTAAGGTCTTTTATTTATGCTGGTTGCAGATCAGCATTTTTAGCTTCCCTTTTATTGTTTGTGTTTGGATTTTTCTCATCAGCAAGAATATTAACCACTAAAGTGAAAAAAAAATGTATTTAGGAATCCCAGAAGAGAATATTTGACTTTCTGAAAATACACAGCTCTTCCTTGGGTTTGTTTGGGCTATTTTCCCTTGAGTTTAGCTTTTACTACTCCATTCCTGGATACTATGGAGTTTTGGTTGGGGTTTTTTTAATCTTCACAAAGAAGAAACCTACCACTATGTGAAATACCAGAAGCTTTCTGTCAGTGCAGCATGCAGGTAGTGTTGGTAGAACCTACCAAGTAGCAGGTAAACACTGGAGCCTCTTTTGAGCAAATTCTCATATGAAAAGATTATAAAGAACACAAGACTAATCTATTTGGAGGACAGATTCCAGTTAGGTTACAAGAGATCTGAATGATACTCATTCACTTTTTGGGGGTGGAATTAATCTGAATTGACTAACTTTAGAATTAGGTCTTTGAGTCCAACACTGAGGCTTCTTAAAAGAGGCAGTGATGAAACCTCATTTCCATACCTGGCGCACTCTCTGTTTATGAGGTTATATACCTACCTGCAGCTGTAAGAGTTTTATGCAAAAAACTGTTGAAGCAAGTAAATCAAATTAATGGCTTATGTATTGCAGAAGAAATTCAGAATTGTATTGAGGAGAAATTCAGAGGAAGCTTGTGTGGCTGGCTGACATACCTTTTTAGTTCAAACTAAATTATTGAAAAATATATAAATATATACATTTCCATGTCTTAACCAATGTGGATTCATGGGAGACAAAGCATAGGAGATGTCTCTGAATTGGTGCTTAATGTTATATTTATCTTTCTCTAGGCTTAATCTGGGAGCTGGTGGCCCAATCCCTCCATAGCCAGCTATTAATTTCTCTCATTACTAGTCCAACATTCAGTTCCACCTATTTCTAAATATCTTTTCACACTGATCTTGGCTTTTCCTTCCTTTTTCTTTCTTCATGGTTCCTTCTTTCAGCAGCCCATTTCTCTAAGCTGAAGGTCCTGCATTTTTTAACTCCTTTCTGAATTATACTATCAAGTTCACTTTCTGTTCCTGGTATTCTCTGCTACCCAGTCTTGTTTACAGGTGAAAGTTGTGGCCTCATATGTTTCCCCAGAATGTCTGGAGATTCATAATTGCTAAAAAGGAAGAATAATAGAAACAATCCCCCTTACATCCTCCAAAATAAACTACAGGAATTTCTGTTTCAGAACATGCTTTGTTATAATCTCAGGGAACATTTTATCTCTCTCTCTTTGTACCAAAGAAAATACAGGAGAATTCCCATTGTTTTTAATCTCATTTCTCAATTACTGGTAAAGCAGCACAGCCTTATGCGCAGGCCTAACGTAGGTCTCCATTCATAGGTAAGGGTGTGAATAACACTAATAGAATATATTTTTTATATATTATATAAATTATATTACATATAATATATAATATATATAATAGCTCATGTCATTTGATTGTGTGTTCTCGGCCGTACCTGTGAACCAAGTGAAGAAAACAAAGTTGTAATATAGGGAGTTGGGAAATGGGGTTAGAGGTGTATAGAGAAACATGAGATACAATGGTACAACCTGGCAAGGCAATAGAGCAGAGAGGAACTTTCAATATTGTCTCAGCATAATTCAAATAGTTTCTCTTTTAATATTTAGATGTCTATCAATAAGAGTAAACACAAGGGCTGTTTGGAGTATGCCCACTGAACAAGTAATCTCTTCTGTGCTTAAATAATTTGAAGGACCAGACTTTTTTTTTTTTTTAACTCAATAGGCAAGCAGATGATTTGCTATTTTAAAACAAACCAAGCAAGCATTATGCATTCATGTCAGTGAAATACTGTTAAGATAATTTGATAGTCACAGATCTCCACTATATTGGCTGACAAGAAGGAATATTTTAGGCTTGAAGTTATGTGGGCATGTATCTCCAACATAGGTGTTGCATTCACTGGAGTTACAACAGCAGGGCTCTTCTCAGATGTTAGGCATTACATATTCAATTCCAACATGAAACTGGAAAAAAAGGCAGGGACAAACATAGTTTTCCTAATACCTTGAAAAATAATATAGTTATTTCTTCCAGCTTTATGGAAGAACTGTTGGAATCTTTAAACTTGGCCATAGTTTTGTTTCATGTGGGCTTTAAAAATTTATAAAAGATTGAAACAATGCCCATCAATATATTCAGCAAGGACAGTTGAAATAAAGCATTCAGTGGGGGTGGAGCACACTGCTGCTGTTATACCACAGCCTGTGCCCTGCTGAAGTCCTGCTGCTAGCACCACTGGATCTGGAGGTAGGAGACAGATTCCTGCACCTAGATGGGCTGTCTCTGCATCAAACCACAGTGTCAGGTTGGGCTCCTTGTTTTGCACAGCTGTTTCTAAAAATACATGCTGTTTGTCAGGATGATGTTGAAAAATAGTTCAGAAAGGCTAGACCTTGGTATAGTCCTGGGGACGGAGAATACAAATAGAGTTGGCAGCAGAGCAAGTCAAAACCTATTTGAGAGGTCTTGCTCCCTTTCCTAGCCATCAGTTTTTACTTTCCTTCATCTGACCACACCTCAGGAGGCCTTTATTTCTTCTGGCTTCCTCCACCCTTGAGGCAGCTGCAGCAGGTCTCGCTTGAAACATCCCACTATGAAGAGTCTCATATCCCCTGTGCTGATGCAGTCCCATTACCTCACTGCCATACCCCCCCTACATTCTGTGGATGCCACACAAGAGCAGAGAGAGTGCTCATGAACAACATAGTGCTTCACACAGTACTTAATTATGCAGGATTAAATATAGTATATAATTATACTTTCTATATATTATATATACACAATATAATCAGATAAAACATTTGGGGTGCTTTTCAGTTCATATGCCAACAAACTGTGAATAGTATTTCTAAATTAAGCTGTATGTGTTATCTTATACAAGCAATATATCAAGTATAATTAGATATAATAGTATACATTAATTAAACAAAAATCATCACAGAATTTGCTTTAATAAAAATATTGTAATTCTGTTAAAACCCAGCCTTCACAAAATGCCTGTGTTGAGTATCCACACAGGATGGAAGCAGGGCTCCATGCTCAGATTTCATTGTCATATTTCCACACACCCTCTGTAGAAACTGTGTGCATCCATTCTAAACTTCAGTCTAGAAATCCAACAGCTACAGTTTCAGGTACTGAAATAAAAATCCCAGCACTTTAGCTGTCCTGATGTGAAAAGAGGCTGCTCTGGAAGCACAGGGGTTTTCTTTTGACTAGTGTGTTTTTTACCTGTTCGCGTCCTGCTCTGGCGTGTTGGCAAAGGAGTTGGAGTGATAGCAGGACACTCCCAGGGCTGTTTATGTGTTGTTTTCATTTGGCATCCTCTCTCATCTCATGCTTCTTTGATAGCATGCAAAAAAGCAGCCAAATACTTCTGTGAAACAAGGAAGCCTCAACTGAAATCTATTGCTGTGGTTTTTAAAAGGGTCAAGGAGGAGGAATCAGAGAAACAGTGGAATTCCTGAGAGAAGAGAGAGGGGAATCAGCTGTATCATAAATTACTTTCTTTTAGAGGGGGTGGAGAAATAGAAACAGGTGAGAAGAGAGGCTGGGAATTTTGATAAACCAATTTCTACTGGTACTAAGCTTCTTGGTGTGTTAGTATTGGGGCACACTGCAAAGGCAGCATTAGGCACAGCAGCACTGCCGTGCTGCGAGGTGTCATGATGCTCCATTTGGTGTACGATCTGTCAGCTCATCATTCAGGGGTATTTTTGTTGGTTTGTTTTTTTTTTAATACTTAAACAGCTGACTAAATATGACAAGGAAAAATTAACTTAAAGAGGGCACTATAACAGCCTTGAAACCTGCTTGAACCACACTGTTGTGACAGACTGCATCCTGTGTGTGAGCATGCTTGCATGGGAATTTACTAATACATATTACGTTAATTACCCACTAATGTCCTAAAGCAAGGCTGGGAATGAATTTCAGGAAAAGAGATGTTTGTTTTGCACGGGCACCCACATCCCATATACTTTCAGTCCTGAGGAAATTGCCCTGTATCTCCACCCTGTGTACGCTTGTTGCCTGTAGCTGTAGTAAGCAAGGAGAAGACACGGAGCTTACAGGAATCTGTATACCCCATTCCTCCACGTCCCCCACCGTGGCAAGCCTGACCAGCGCAAGCCCAGGGTCTATCTGCTGCTCCTGCCTCAGCTGAAGCCGTACAGCTGTTGATTTAGCAGAGGAAGGGATTGGATTTCACAGGCTGTGTAATCCGCGACAGCGCTTGTTGGCTTGGGGATAGCAACAAGCCTCACCCAGGCTTAGCCATCCCCTTTCTGCTTGAGGAGGAACGCCCCGGTCGACATAGAAGGAAAATTGTTTGCTGAATTTCTGCACAGCCCTCCTTCCAATTGCTGGAGAGAGAGGGGGAGTGAGAAAGAGAGAGTTTAAGGCAGGCTCTGCACTGGTGTTCTGGGCTATTTCAACTTCAGGGAAACTTTCAAGAACTTCAGTTATTTTTGGTAAGTTTTTTTTTAAACAAACAAACAAACAAACCAACCAACCTTTCTCTCTCTCTCTCTCTCTTCCTTTCTTTTTAATTTCGATTGCAGGTTTCATAAGTTTGCAGTAGGTGGTGGGCTTTTAAAAATGTAAAGATACGTGGGTGTGTGTATTTTGTGTCCTTTGATACAGAAGCTGGACATCCTGATGATAAAGACATAATGTTCCCAGCTGCTGTCTTTGATAAGTGAGACCTGAAGATGCTGTGTATTAAACGATAAGACTGGGAAAAAGTATGCTGGAACATCAGCCAAGGTGCATCCCACCTGGCATAAAGCTTTGTCTTAGTCCTGTGTATAGGAAGAATTGAGATTGGGGTTGAATGAATGTGTTTGTTCAGTCTGCTAAAAAGTTTCTGATGCATACTTTTAATGCAGGGGTTTTAAGCTTGTGCACTAAGCCTCCCAAAGCTCTCAGAGGGACGTTGGTTCTGTCCTATACACACCCCTCCATTCAGTAATCTCTATTCCAGATCATGCACGTTGTTTTTCTTACTTCCTCTGTCTGTGTACTTAACCCATCCTACGATCTCAAAGATAGTGGAACTCTCTTTTGTAGTACAAAGGGCCAGTCCCAGTTGTTGCAATGAATTACAAGGCGGAAATTTTAGTTCGCTTACAGTGAAGTTGGTTTCTGACGAATGTGAGATTTCTGTTGCTTGTTTTCCCCACAGATATGTTTGGATGTTTATAGTATCTGTGCTTCTACAAGAGGAATGCTATTTGTGTGGATATTATATCTCAATAGATACCATTTGCAACATATACATATCATAATATATTGACTTGTCACTAGGATCTCTGTATGTTAGTGGTATTTGAGACTAAGATTAACCTTGAAGCATGTAAAAAACAGATTCATAACCTTGTCAGTAGAAGTGGGATCCTATATATGTTCACTGCAAGGCTGCTGAGGCTGGTTCAAAAAGTGCTAGGAAGTATGCTGGGTAAAATTCTTCTGTCCACCTGTCTAGGTTCTTTGCCTCATCCATGTACCTTAATATGTTTCTGAACACATGCATACGGATGATCAGGAATAGGATTTGTATCTGTAGTCACCTGTACAGAGAATGAAATGTACAAGTTCTTGAAGCCTCCATAGAAAAAAGAAAAACTTTGCTCACGTGAGACAAAACACTGACTATCTACCTTTGTACAATAAATATAAACATTCTTTATACTTTACAAAACAAGAAATACAGGAAGTTGGAAGGTGACTCTTAACAGATACAATACTTAGCTTGTGATCACCTGTTGCATGCAAGAGGGAAAACTTTTAAGGATTGCCTTGCTATATCTTTTACTATAATAAAGAAAAAAATAAGAGGAATTTTGCAGATCCAAGAAAATTAGAGGAAAAGCAGCTCACAAAAGCCAATTTACTTCAAGAGCTATCCAAACACAGGTCAAAAATCCAACCTGAAAAAGTTTCAGATGTTTAACAGCACAAGAAAACATCTAACATCTCAGAATTTATTAGGTTTTATTAGCTATGTTTAAAAATTGTAAGTGTGACTGGAACTTTTAATTGCAGCAACTCTATAACAATGGAGTTAACAATAACTCTTCAGCAATAAACTGAAAACTATAAATCTGCTCCAGGCGCTGTGCAGTGCTGACATGTTCCATGATGGTTGTAGCTTTTCTGTGGAAGCACGTAGATTTGTTAGCTAAAATTGCATTTTACTATCTTTGGTGTGGCACTCTCATCAAGTAAACTCTCCTATTAGATTACGAGGCTTGTGTAAATCTCTGGCTGCAGTCGGTTTGACTCTAGTCAGTGCTCGTAAGCAATCCATCGAGGATGGCTGCCTTCCAACCTCCTCTACAGCGAGTGTTAATGTCTTTTCAGTCGGACAGGGTAGTGGTAACTTCTAGCACTGATTTGCCAGGGAACTGGAGATGGCACGTATGTTCTGCTTTTAATTGTCTTGGACACTCTATCTGTATTCACAACTATGAGGTCAACGTGCCTCTATTCACTTTTGGCTGTACTTGAAGCTCATCACTGAAACAAAATCCAGCAGTCTGTAATGCACAGTCAGGGGAATAGCTGTGATCTGAGTTAACTCCTGTTATTCAGTGGATCAGGAACTTCACAGGTACTTTCCTTAACGTTGTCATTGTGAGCAGAGGGAGTAGGATGTACAGCATTGAGACCTCACTGAACTGTCATGTCTTATATGAAGTTTGAAGTTGTATTGAAGTTAGTTTGAACCTCTAAAGATGCATGGAGATTTGAGCTGATCTTTTTCCTAAAGTTTTATACTAGGGCAAAGAAAGTTAATCCTATGTGAGTATAAAACACTGAGGGATTTAGGTAAGATTTTTTTCCAGGATTCTTCACATCAGAAGACCTAAATAGTAAGAATATAAGGCAGTGCATTTGAAAGGTGTGAAAGTTACTGGCTTATGAGTAAATATTTGAGTAGATAGATTAAATATATTTTTTACAGCTACCTTTTTCTGTGTTCCATAATGTCCCTCACACTAGGGAGCAGCAAAATATGCATTGGGAAAAATGGGATTTCCACCTTTAAAAAATCATCTCACTGTGTTTCTGGGCTTCAGGTTGCAGGTTGAATCCAAACCAGTAAGTCTGTGGAAGGCCTCATCATTATCTGTGCTCTAAGCAAGGAGGAGACCTGGCCCTCTGTACCAGCACAGGCAGACTGAGCAAGTGCAAGCTTTTGCTTTCAGGCAGTTTGCCATGTCCCTGAACCCTAGCGTGCTAAAAAACTGTTTTCTTGACAACATCATCTAACAACTATTGCTTATCCTGCTTCCCTTAGTTGTAGCTTCCAGTCTGCCTAGCAGGATTTTCTCTCCAAAGCCAAGTGGTGGAGCAGTGCTTAGAGAGGTAGAGGGTTTCAACTCCTGATGGAGTTTAAGATTAAAACTTAACATCTCTTCACATGACAGAAATCAAGACAACACTCTTGTGGAAGGAAAGATCATTTGGATGTGTCTAGCCCCAGTGCAGGAAGATTATGCGTGCACCTAGGGAAATTTACTAAATCCACATTTGTTCTTTTCACTCTGATTTCAAAGTCAAGGCCAGAATTCATTATTTCATATTGGAAAACAAAACTTCAGTCTAGGAGAGGACCTTGCATATACAAAATACTTGCTATCAACAAGTTTACTTCCTGAAAGGTGGCCAGATGTCTGGAAGTAACCCCTGACTTACTACAGAGAGTGTGTCTACAGTTTCTGTCAGAGAAGGGGATGGCTTCACCATCCAAATCTGACCAAACGTGTAGTCCATACTGCCTGGAACAAGTTAAAATGTCTTTAGTTTATTATGGCACGCAAGTGATAAATAAGCCAAACTAACTGATAGGGTATCCATCTGCTCCCATGGCATAGGGACAGCAGCTCTTCAGGAAGCAAGTCCCAGGCCACAGTTACAACCCAAATCCCAGAAAACTTCCAAGGAGCAGGAATGCACATGCCTGAAGAAGAACAGGCACTGAGCCCACTTCATCTACCCAATAAAGACAGCAGCATCTTCAGAGGGCAAAGTTATCTGTTTTTCAAAAACACAAACAAGGAGATAAGGTTTATATGATTTCCAAGCCTGCTGATAAATGCTGGAGACTCTAAAGATGTAGTAGCTGTTCTTCACTGATGGGCAAATGTTATTTCTTCTCTGTAGTTAAGAGAACAAACACCACTCAATTTTGATAGTGATGGACTGTGCCTGACATTTGCAGAGTCAGGGGAGCAGCTGTTATCCATACAGCCATCTGATTTAAAATACCTTTCTACCTGCCCACTGATCTCTCATCTCTCCCTGTCTTGAAGAGCAGTAGCAGAATGTTTGCAGTCTCAGTCAGCCAGTGCAGAAAAGGAAAGGTTTCAAACTGCACATACTTCTTCCCATTTCTACAAGTCCTAGCTAAATAGTCTAATAAACTACTACTGAAAACTAGTCCAATCATCCCTGTTTTTCCTAAATATCCCATACTCCAGAGCAGATGATGATATTCAGCTTTCCACAGGTCAGTTCTTCAGTTACCTTCTATGTGGTTTGCCCCAGCACCCAGCCCTTTAACTATAAACCAGGCACAACATTCTACTTTTCCTTCAAAATGAGTACATGCAGGAACTTTTCCTTGCTTCATGTCACTCTCATTTTCATTGAAAGATTCAGCGGAATTATTTGGAGGAGTGAATTCTGAAATGGAAATTTTAATATTAAGAAGAAACTCAAAGGACATGCATGCAGGAGCAAAAAATAGAGTTTGGTAGTGAATAGGGTAATATGTAATACATAATAGGATTATATTTTGAAGAGGGAAAATATCTAAGTGGTACTGGGCATTGTTGTTTTGAATCAGCTTTTGGTGAACCTCAAAGAACAGCTCTCCCTCAGATCACATAAGCATCCAAAAGGTTGGGTTTCTTGTTTGAAATGTGTGCAGATTTATTGGAATGTATATGAGCTGAAGATCTACGAAACTATCATGAGAAAGCTGGTGGCTTTGACTGCTGATATTTCATGGTGTGAACTGAGTTATCCTTATTCTTGCTTCTAAAATCAGCCAAAAGCAAATAATTTGCAAGAGCACAAAATGTTGTTAAGCATTCCTCAAATATTTTAATATATGACAGAGCTGATCTGATTTATGCTGTAGTGAAAAGTTGAATTAATTTTTATATTAACTGTGTCCTCACAGTCCCTGACTTTTTCACATAGTGGGCTTGATTATGAGAAAAAAAAAAAAAAGCACAACAAATAGCTTGGACAACTCAGTACCTAATTAGCATAAGCAGTTAGAGCCCATTTTTGAGGCAAGTGGGGCATTTTCACATAGAATGACTACATTTCTTGGCGATGGATGCCTACAAAGGCAATGATGCATGTGGTAGTAATGCTAATTTACTAATCAGGCTTCCTATGAACTGACAGTGCTAGAGTGCTCATGAAGGGTAATATGCCTTTAGGTTGTGCTATCACTCTCTTCCTTTGGGGCATGTGTTCATCTAGAAAAATATTGACTGTGTAAGGGGTGTAAAACAGTTGAAAGTTATTTCACACGCAGGTATTTCTGAGGGGATGGTTCAGTGAGGTATGGAGCTGGATGGAGACAGGACCCCTATAGAATGGTTATGCGAGGAATACATTTTAGTAATGGCACTATGACCTTATATCTGTATTTGGACTGTGTGTCCACAGTGGATTTAACAAATGCTTCAGTAAGTCTAGGAGGAATCTGGGAATAAAATGGTTTAGACAGAGACAGGAGGAGAATTTTTTTTAATTTTTTTTTTTTAATGATCCTTCGTCAGAGATTAAAAAGAAGCTTTTGGATAATTCTACTGAGTTATGCCAGAAAAGCTCATCACAGAGGTTAGGGCATTAATTACATAATTATATGGTATACCTTGCATGCTTCACCAACCAAATATATAAATCATATTTATTCCAAATAAACCTTAAAATCCAAATAATAAGCCTAGCACTTGCAGATAAACTCAAGAACTAATGTAATCTCTCCTAAATGTACCATCTTGTTTCTTAAAAGAGAACAGGGTGCTCAGTGCACATGACAACAAATCATTCCTGGGTCTCATGGTGGGGAGATAGAACAGTTGTCAGGAGTCTCCAAGGAGTCCAAGCAAACTGTTCACAGCACATTTTCCCAGAAGCTCTGCCCCTTTCTTCCCCCTCCTTATCTTCCTTTCTCCCTTTTTCTGCCTTGCTACTGTGGATAAACAATCCTGGTCCTGTAAAACTGCTCACATCCCAACCATGTGGCCAGCCCTAGGCTGTGGGGCTCCTCCCAGAGCCTTGGACCATTGTTACCCTTCTGCTGCTGCTGAGCACAGCAAGACTGGGAGCATGGGCAGAGAAGTGGACATGGGGTATGTCTATTCAGAGACCAAGCTGCCCAGAGACTGTTGGAAAATACAGCATCCCAGAGTGGCAGCAGCTGTAGGTAGGGGAATCTGGTAGCACAGATGTTGTCTGGAGAGCAGCAATGTTTTGTCATCTTGAGGTCAGCATGCCTATGTCAGCAGCATTTACCATATATCTAGTCAGTGCCTGGCAAGATGATGTCTCAGTCAACCTATGGGCTCTGGATCATTTTGCTGTGCAAATGCAGAAATGTCTGTCTCTCTTGATGTAAAAAATGATGCAACTCCTCTCTTTCTGCATAGGACCATGACTTGCCCAGGAGACCACTGCACAATGCAGCAGCACGGAAGGCTGTGGCAGGCAGATGGCAGAGCAGATGGGTTGGTGGTTCAGCAGGTGGGGTGTTTGCATGAAAGCAATTGGTGCTCAGCCTGGCAGCATGGTGCTGGCAGGGCCCACTCTGCACTGGAAGGACACAAGGTACTCTGAAACAGAGGGGTTGAAGTAGCTGAGTTGGATTAACTTGTTGGATATGGACCATAGCTGATGGCAAGGTCTGAGTAGGAAAACCTGTGGAAAAAAAAAATAAATCTGATTTCCTATTTTCAGTTTCTAGAGGCTTTTTTTTTCTGAAGAAGAGTTTGAATTCATTCAACACCCATGAAGGAAGCTTGTGACAGGCTCACCTTTAAGTCCTTTGCAGGCAGGTATCGTTGGCGGTCAGTCTGCTCAGCAGAGGCAGCATTGAGAGAAGATACCCTGCCAAAAAGACAGGTCTGGGAGCAGGGGAGCCCACAGCACACCCTACTGCCACAGTCCACTGCCTCAGCAAGACTGCCTAAAGGTACCTGCAAACCACTGTGATTTAGTGATGGAGTCAAACATGTCCCTGAAGCAGGGACAGAAGTAAATGGCAGGAAAGAAAACCAATGACTCCAGATTATTTCTGACGGGCACCGAGCAAAAAACAGTGTGGGTGAGACAAACCCATACAGCAAAACCCTCTCCTTGCCACCATGGGCAACCACAGCCTTTCCAGCCCAGGGCAAACAGAGCTTGCATCAGAGCCATGTGCCACACTGCAGAATGGTCACGTAGGCAGTGAGACGTCCTTGCAGCAGTCAGGGTGTTTGGGGTGTTCCTGCTGACCACTGGCCACACTGTTCTCAGCTGTGGTTTATTAATTTATTTGCACTTCTGTGTGTTTGGGGCTCATTGCTGGTTCATGTTCTGTCTCTGCCCTGCTTTGATAAAATGGGGATTGGAGTCAGCAGATCTCCACCCTGCCATGTGATAGGGCAGCAGAAGTTTTGCAATCCTCTCCCAAGTTGTGACATGCATTGAAAATCAGTCTTCTGCCAGTACTCCTCTGCATGAGGAACTGCAGGTAAATGCAGATGCTGCATGAACATCTTCACTATCACACTGTTATTTCATGGCCTGGGCTGACAAATGTCAGGTCTCTGGACACCACACTCAGATGGAGACCATGGGCCTGGGCCTGGGGCTCTCCTTTGCACCAGAGCAAAGAGAGGGCAAAAGAGGTATAAAAGGTCATGAGCATGTTCTCCTTTCCATAAATTCTTCTCATTTAAATGCCCAATAAGGAAAAGAGAGGGAGGGAAAACCATCATGCTCTAATCCAAAACAGGAGCTGGCTGTTACACCAGCACAAACAGAATACACTAACTCCTCCACTAACTCTGTTCTTTTGAGGAGACAGAGATAATCTGTGATAAAGATTTGGCTTTTGGACACACTTGGAAATACAGGCGAGGCCAGCCGGAGCCTGCACGCTCGAGAGAAAGGAGCTGGGACTTGCTAAATTGGCACTGACAAATTGTAGCAAGGAGCAACGTCCTTGACCTGGCTGCAGTAGCTTTGAGGAGCGAGAATTTCCTGCTTTGAGAGACTTTGCAGAAGGCAACGTCCCTGCCTTGAAGGCAAGCTCTACTCTATCAACCTTACTATAGTAACACAAAAATGACACAACCCAGCTATGATTGTGGAGACTTATTCTTGTCCTTTGCTGTTGCTGTGGTCTGATGGCAGGTTAAGGTCCCCACCATGTTAAGTAATAGCCACCTAACCCTGATGCGCCTCAGAGGGCTTGTAAGTTTTGTGTCAAACAAGTTGAGCAAAATGGAGGTGGCAGTAGTGAGAAAATAATGGAAATAGTTGTACAGAGAAGGAAGGCTTTTCAGAGCTGTGTTTTGGCTTTTTTTTCATTGTCTAGATCTCAGAAATTCTCAGTCATAATAAATGCCTGCTGGCTTGGGCAAAGCTGTGGACACAGTTATCAAGCATGTGGGTTTGAGCAAAGTGCTCATGGTGAAGGCATATAGTACAACTGAGCATGAGCACTGTGATCTTGCTGTGTGGGGGATCTTCTGCTGCTGTCGTGTGGAGGGCCAGAGACCTCTGCTTGGACCTAAATGCAAAATCTTGTGTACATTTGTTTGCTATTCAAGAAAAGTGAGGGAGTTCTGCAAAGAGGAGTTAAGTATTTCAGGCAACCTGCAGCTGCTGAAGTTTTTGTTCCCAGTGTCATGACCCTGGGGTGTTCCAGGGAGAGAAGGATACAATTTGCAGTGCTGCATTTCTTTTTAACTTGTGTCCAGCTCCTCCTTCAGCAGCCGGAGCAAGGCGCTGGCAGCGGAGCTACAGCAATAGCAGCACAACACCGGCAACTCCCAGCTGGATTCTTATGATGACAGGCAGGAAAAAATGGAGTGGCATTTGCCTTGAGGGTGAAAAACCAGGCAAGTAAGAGTGTGTCCAACTGCTCAGAGACACAGACTCACCTTTGCCTGACATTAGTAAAGATATTTTGCTGACAGCACATGACTTACTCCCGTGGAAATTAGATTTACATTGCAATTGGAAAACAGATGGAAGTGGCCTTCCACACAGACACTATAGATAGCTTAAGGAGCAAATTTTAAATATTTGGATGTTCTGTTCACCAAATAAATTAATGAAAGATTAATGTTAATTAGTCATTAGTATTTAAGCTGCTAGGTTCAAAGCAAGAACCATCCTGAACTACTTTCTTACCTTTAAACGAAGTAAAAGCACAGAGACTTGTTTTAAACCTATACTTTAAAAAGAAATCGTAGTGCAGTATTTTAAATTTTTTTTAATAGTAGATTGGTCTATACACTGCTCAACTGAGTTACAAAAATACTATTTTTGTAATTAGAGGCTCTTTGCAAAGTCATGAAATATATATAGATACAATGTATACCTATATAAAAGTAGTTTGTTCTCAAATGAGTTTTACACTGATAGACTAGTTGGCAAAGACATCTCTTTTCGTTGTCCATTAGGGCTGGATTCAATAGAAAAGTTGGCTGACTTCGCTGCAAGCCTTGGAAACCATTGGAGTATTCAAGGCTTGGGCAGTCAGATGCCTGCTTTAATTTCTATTGACAAAGGAAAAGGAGGGATGAGTAAATGTAAAACATTTCCTTCCAGCATTGAGCTAAGAGAGGCAGTGTGGTGCAGGGAGGAGGTGGAATCCAGGACATCTGGGTTATATTTATTGCTGGCTCTGCTGCTAACTTGCTTTGTGACTTTGAGAAGACTTTTTTTTTTTTTGCCTTACTTTCTGTGGAGCAGGGAGAGTTTGCCTGCTTTTGCTTGGTGCTCTGGGCAGGTGCAGAGACTTCCTTGGTGGCCATGACCAAAAGCTGCAGTTTCCCAGCTGGCATATTCCTATGTGACAGTAAATGGTGTCTGGGTGATCCGAGAGAAAGATGCTCATAAAATAGCACTGCACCGACATAAATACATATCTATATATACTGGTGACCAGTGCTTTCTGCTACTAAGATCAGACAGTCATTCACAGCAGGTGTTAGGTTGGCAGCTTCCTTCACCTGTACTTATGATCTCTCATTTACTACACCTCCCAGGGACGAGCGCTTGCTTTTGGGATAAGCCACAGGGAATGAGGCAACTACTTTGACATGGTCTCTGTATGGTGCTTCCAGTAGCCAAAGATGTTTTCAAGTTCTCAATGTGGAAGAAAGAAGACTGACTTCTTTTTTTCTTTTCTGTAAGATGCATTTTCTGCCAAACGTGAAGAACTGAAAAAGGATGCGAAAGCAAAGAAAGAGTCATGTATGGCCTTCTGCATGGCACCAGCAATTGCTCTGTAGTCAAGAAGTGGACTCTCTAGTGCAGACCAGTGTCTATAGCTTGAAAACTTCTATCTTACTTGCCTTTGGTAATAATTAATACTAATGTATTAATGCTGCTTGGTGTACACATCAAGTGAATTCATGGCTAATCTACAAAAAGCTTGCAGTGTTTTCTAAATGCATTTACTGTCACAAGGATGCTGGCATAACTGCTGTGTGCTCTGCTGGATTTTACAAGGTGGAATCCAAGCTGATCTCAGCCATATCACAGTCTGAATTACAAGATTAATGTGGTGCAGCATACCACATAGCAGTTGCACTGAGGCCAATGAATGTCATGCTTGAGTAGTCACAGAATGAAATCTCAATACTTCAAGATTTTTTCCTGTAGCACTAAATGACCAGCAGGTATCATCTGTATCCTACAGATTTTTGTAGGCTTCTGTTTGTGGCACTGTCTTGTTTATCCTACTGAGAGGTCAAGGTGTCTTTCATGAACACCCCGCTGGAAATACCTAGAACCTTGGGCAGACTGACCTCTCCACAAAGCTGTGTACAATCTACACTCTTTGATGAGTGTTGGGATAGATGATGGAAGAACTTGCCTTAAATTGTGATAAACATATGCCTTTATGCACAGTACGTATATGTGAACAAAGACGTGATATGCGTTCTGGGGCAGAGTAATTAATATCAATATAATAGAGAACAGAAAATAATATAAAACATTGATAGAAAATTAACTGTATCTATGCATTATACAGCAATAACTCATCTTTTATTTTTTTATCTGTGAGGAAAGAGGTTATTAAGAATAACAGAGCAATAGTATAAATTTTACCTGACATAATGTACCTTTGTTGTAAGTTATCCTTGTTTAGGAATCGCTTTGGCTGTACTGATTGACACCTCCTCTGCAGAGTATCTAATATATTCTTCTTCCCACGGTAACATATCTGAAAACTTGAATCAGTCAATTGAACTGGGGTGCAAGACACCTGGGTCCAGCTTCTGATGTAGGTGGTGCAGTCACATCAGCTTGCTGTCTCTGCCTCTCTCTCTGTCCATCTTGCCCTCCCTCCCTTTGATTCTCCTTGTTAATGAGATATAAAGCTCTTTGGGGCTGGCATTGTTCTCCATTGTCTATTTGTATGGCATAATGAGGTGTCAGTCTTGGGACAGGCTCTTGGAAACTACCAAAGTATAAGTTGTAATAGAAATTAGTGAATACCAGAGTCCTAGATGTCAAGGCAGAGTGTAAAAATTATCTTGAGTAAAGTGGTATGAATGTTTTAAACTGTGATCCAAAGCTTCTCCAGACTTCAGAGGCTTAAATCCATCCCTTAACATGCAGCCAGGCCTTCCTGTAATGTACTCTAGTCCTGCAGAGACGGTTTTGCAATGTGAAATAAAAGCTGTATTTGAATTGTCATGGGTTAAAGCCGGTTATTCCCACAGTTCCCATTTCCTAGTGTTTTCCACTCATGATGTTCTCACCTTTCAATGTTCATAGTAACTTGTGCCAAAAACGGTGTTTCCTATCATGTTCTCCTCACATTGTGTGTTGTGGTTTTTTGTTGGGCTTTTTTTTTTTTAAAAAATTATTATTTCATATTTTCAATCCCCAGAGAGCTAAGGTTAGTCATAAACATACTTCTGGCTATCAGATTAATGTGTGGTTTGCTATAGCAACAAACAAAAGCATTAGTCAGAAACTGGCATGAAGCTATAAACACATATTTTTTTGTGATATTACCCAGAGTTAGCTTAATTTATGTGGTACACTGTGGCTGTACAACTGTATCGTAGTTAGACTATTATACTTGATGATTAGGAACTTCATATAAAATCCAAGGAATATATTACAGAGAAATAATCAAGTCTGTTAACTGATCTTGTCATCTGAAGATCACAAGTCAAATCTTCCTATTGCACTGGTATAAATCCAGCTGAACTCCTTCAGAATACACATTTAAATCAGAGGACAAATTCTGAATCTTATCTATTGAATAAGAGGAAAATTATTGTTAAGAACATAAACACTCATAAACACTGTTTTCACCTCCGTAATTTTACTGCAGCAAAATGATTAGAAGTAAGCATTGTCAGATTGCAGTAGATGGTTTAAGTTCACTACTAACACACTCAGAGAACATTATCTGCAGCATGACAGGGAGACCAAGGCTTAGTTAAAGACAGTTTCCTTCTGTCTGTGCTTAGGCAGCACTGGGGAGGTGTAGTTTGTGCAGAGCCAGTGTCTGTGTCAGTGTCAGTGTCCTGATGCTCTGAGGATGGGGAGGAGTGGCTTGTGCAGCAAATACTGAATTTCCTGGGGAGCTGGCTGGGTTTGTAGGGCATTCACTGAAATTCCACAGTTAGAAAGCTACTCCCTGAGCCAGCTAGTTTAAGTTTGCCCTGAAGGCTCTACAGAAATGGTGATTTTTGCCTAGGCAGGGTAGGCAACACTTCTGTTAATGCTTTATTCCAACCATTTGTCTTCTCTTCGCTGCACCTTTTCAGGAACATGAGCCCTACTCCTTTTTGACAGCTGCATTTAATAAAAAACACATGCATGAAAAATGTGTTTTCTAGTATCCCTGAGCTGGCACTGCTCAACAAGGAGAGCTTAAACTGCCCTAGAAATTGTTCAGATATATTTTCAGACCACTCTCTTCAGGCATATAGCTGTGAAGTGTTTGTGACCTTTCCCTCTGCAGAGTAATGTTTAAGTAAAAGCCACATGACCAAGTGGTAAGAGTAACAAAACCCTTAGAGCCTTCTTAAACCTACCAGTCCAAAAGTTTTTATCTGTATCAGTCAGTGGTTGCAGCTACAAAGGATGATCCTACAGAAACATAGAGTTTGCACATGCATGCACAGGCCCTCTGAGCATATGCCTTCTAAGTCCAGGGATCCAAAAAAAAAGACCTAGTAACAAGCATTGGCCAGTATGTGTTCAAAAGGAAAGAGCTCTTTTCCCTAAATGAACTCAATCAGAAGAACATGCCCCAGGAGGTAAGCATTTTACTCCTAGCCCTGTTCACTGTGCTTTGCTTAATGTTATTGGTTCTGGATTCTACACACCTGAGACCCTGGCTCTGCTGTCTTATCAAAACCTGTTGAGATAGTCTTGCCATGGTAGGTGTGGTATTGACATCTCAGTTCATGGAGGACTTTGGGATTGCAGTATTTAAAATGTTGCAGTAAGATGGTGGTGGAGCTTTTTGTTTGTTGATGATAAAGTAAAAATTATTCCACCTTGTAAACAGTATACAAGGTAAGTTCATAGTAGCAATCATTCTCCTTTTCTGACTTTATTGACTCTAAGCTGTGCGTGGTGATGGGGCAAGGAACACTAACACACCTTTCTTGGGAGAGAGCAATAGACTCTGCTCCACATGATGAACTGCAGCTCTCAGGCAGAGACCAGAGAGTCCTCACTGGACTGTTGGATGAGGCAGGATGCAAGAGAGTGTAGTAGTTAAACACCATTGATTTTGAAATACTCCACATGATTTTCAGAAAAGACTACAGAGGGACTGTGGTGCATTGGCAGGTGCCTCTTATTCTATCCTGTTGATCTTAAACTCTCCACAGCTCCCCAAATCAAGATGGTCATTGCCATTATGCAAAGTGGGGACAAGCCATTGGATTGCGCTCCTGATGCATAGATATAAATGAATCTGAAGAAGCCATCTAAGAGAAGAATCTAGTCCATCTATTCCAGTAGATCTCAGACACTGTAACTGAAGCCCTGGGGTCTTCCTTTTCCTTATACTAGCTTTGTATTGGTACAAAGCTATTAATTTCAGTAGAGCCCTTGATCTATCTAAAAGGCAAAATGTAATTTACTCTCCCTTATACGTTAGTCTGAGTCTAGCACAGCTGTTCATCAAGAAAAATGTTACCATGTGCCTTCAAAAATAACGCATCCTGTTTTTAAGGAGTTAAAACATTAGTTTAACCTGTGTGTGAATAGACCATTATGATAAACAGTTACTCATTTACATAAAATGACATTGTTTTCTTATTACAGAGAGGCTATGAATGTTTGGAAATGTTATGAATCAGCCTGAGGGTTGATATTGAATCCAAGAAATAGTTCTCTTAGTGCTTTCAAACAACTCCACCCATATCAATTCATTCACCAGTTACTACAAGGATGAACTACAGTGTAGTTACTTTCTTGCTATTTGAATCTTTAATCAAAAAGAAATCCAGAACTGCAGTAATGAGTCTTTTAAAAATTAGTTTCTCCTTGTCATTTAAACTGGCCTCTGTGAAATGTAAAACTGAAATCTACTTCCTTCACTGAGCTGTGTTTTCCTCTAATGTATTAGGCAAGCATGCTGGTTTGTTATTTTTGGGTGCCTCAATACTGGTGTGGAGAGGGAAAATAAGTGCAGAATTGTTTAAAAACCACATGCAAAGATTGGTTTTGGTTGTTTTGGGGGTTTTTTTTGCAAAATTACAATGCAAAAAAAGTTTGTCATCTTCGGGTTTTCCTTCTATAATTTAACACGCACTTAAATTTCTTATTCTTTTCAGTCTTACATATCTAATTAATTTCAAACAATAAAGGTAAAAGTTGCAGATTTAATTTGTAAAAGAAGACAGTCATCAAAGAGCAAGTTTAGATAATCCTGAGGCAAGGCGTATATCTGCTAGAGAAAGATGATCAAAAAAGAGGTGAAAACAAATGAACTGAAATAAGGAGAATTTTTTTTTTAATTTGTAGATCATCTGTTGAATTCTTTTGAAATCTGACCTTTTTTGGACTGAAAACCAGGTTTATAGTCCATTTAGTCCATAGGTATGAATTACATTGATGTGAACAGAACTATACTAATTAATTTATTTATCTGACTCAATGAATTAATTTATCTGCCAGTGAGCTTTTATGCTTTTCTCAACCCAGTCTGCATCCAGAAGTTCTCTCCAATTTTAAAGAGACTTTTCTACACCATACAAAACAAGAGAAAGTCAACTGTGACAAATACTATTTGCTACCATCACTGTTTATTGACAGAAAATATTTTTATCTTTAAAAAGTGAGGGAACTGCCAACTTTATCTTTGAAGTAAAATATTTTCCCATAATAATTTTCCATCACCTTTATCCCTTATCTCTTATGACATGTACATTAAGGAATTTAAAAGCTTAAAGATATTTTCTTATATGGTGATTTACATGCAAACAAGTTATCCAGGGAATTTTCTCTCAAACTGAAAACCTGTTTGTGAGAGCAGATATTTATATAAAAGCCCCCATAAAAGGTTGTGGAAAGACTACAAGGCTTTTGCTGCATTCCTGCTTTGAGAGGGGCTATGCCCAGCATACCAGAGAGACAGCCAGAGTAACATCACTCCATTAATATTGCTGCATCTGGGCACTTAATTTTGCATTGAATTTTATCACTGGACTAAAACGTCTTGGAAGGATCTTTAATGTCAACTCTGTCCTGTTATGTTTGTGTATGTTTATATTTATATATAAATACAAAACTTATCGTGCATTGATGCTGTTGAGGATATATTTTTTTAAGCAGTGGTTTTGAAGAGCAGTTTGAGCTGAAAAGTCTGTTTCTAATTTGGAGTACTAAGTGCCGTTTATGTAAAGCATGTATCAGTTGCTTTGGGCTTTTTGTGTGTTAGTAAATCCTCTGTTCTTATTCTTACCTTAAGACTTACTTTAGAGGACAAATATGCTCTCTACCAAAAGCGCCAAGAATTAGCATTCTCCTTTAATGTGTCAGAGAGAGGGGTCAACTTCTCTTGCTACCTCTCCAGGTCTGTTCTGGGCTACCTTAACAGACAGCTAGTGGTTATGGCCACTGGTTCTCTGTGGCTAGAGAAATTGAGTCTCCAGGGCTGCCAGTCAAGCCTACATGGGCAGAACAATCATTTTTAATAGAAGTATTCATTTCTAAATCTGAGCAAGGCTGTGCTTTGGCAGTGGAACAGGCAATCTACTCCGGGAGAAGCCTGGATTCTTGGGGTGGTGAATCAGCAAGGAGAAGGAATGTGGGAAAGTTAATTTGCACGAGCTTTGTGGGCCTTATCTGCAATAGGCACCCGCCTGCCCCCACATCTAGGGCAGGTGGGTGCCTATCTTAACTCATGATAAGAGCCACCTAATAGTGTAGGAGGAATCAGCTGCCCCTCACTCTGAGAGGAAGGCAGTTTTGCGTTTTCTTTTCAGGTCTAGTTTGTTACATAGGTGAAGGGGTTTCTTTCAGAGAGAAAAAAAGCTGCAACATCAATCAATATATTGTATCACCAAATAACTGAAAAGTAGTTTCTACTAGGGTTTCTGCAGCTGGTATTCTGATAAGCAAGAGCACTTCACTGGCAACATGCCTCTGAAGTCCTTCTTAAACCCAGACCATTCAGAAGGTCAGTGACACCCTGGGACATCTTAGCTGGGTACCCATGCAACTGCACTGATAGTCAGAAGAAAAAGCATTATATCCCAAAGGATAAAATTATTGAGAGTCCCAAGAGATAAAACCGATTAACATCTCAGTGGATTTAGACCAGTTTTTATTGCTTTATTTAGCTATGAACCTCTAACTTACTTTTGCCTCATCCAAAAAGATAATAAGCAATTTTGTTTAAGTCCAGGTCTAGGACATACATAGCAATGAGTGCTAAGAAGCAATTCTGTTCTCTTACAGACTTTGTGAGAATAGAGGCCCTGTTGTCCTGGAAAAATCATAACTGATAATTATCAGAGAGGGTCCTAATGTCATGTCATCATTACAATAATTATACACTAGAACACCGTGGGAATTCATGCAGGAAGTAAAACACATGCTGGAAACCCATTCTGTCACGTAACACCTGAGAGGAAAATTCCTGCCTGAGACGAGCAAACACACTGACACAGGGCAGGGCATGACACCCACCCTCCAGGCAATTGTTAGACAAGAACTACAGAGATGCTGAAGAATTGTATTTCTAATGCAGAACCAACCTCTGGTCAGCTGGTGGGTGTCATGAGCATTTCTCCAGCTGCTTTTTTCACCCTGCCACTTGCAGCTGTATTTTAGTTGGTGAGAGGAGGGATGGCCCAAGAGAAACGTTAGGCACCAGCCACTGCTGTCTGCTTTTGCTGTCTCTTTTGGACATGATTCTAATCATGTTCTCACAACAAATGTTGATTGCGAGCTTATTTTCAAACACTGTGTTACTCCTACAAAACATTATTCTTTTTTAGAACAGGTGAAATGTCTGACTAATAAAATGCTTTAGTAAATATTTTGTTCTTGTGCCAGAGGACTTAGTGGATCTGGCCAAATTACATTTCCTATATAGCCAAGTAAATGAAAAATGGTGATAGCTGGATGAAACTCATTAGCCCAGGATCTGGGAAATTTCAATTTGACAATTGGAAAAAAAAAAAAAAAAAGTCCTTTGTGCTTTTCATGTTTAAATATGACCCAAGCTGAGAGAGTCTGTGCAGAGCCCCACCAGTGTGATTTATTTTCATGCTCTGAAATGTCCTATGAACTCTATTAAGTTTATCTTTACCATCAGAGGAAAGAAGGACAAATGTAAGACTAAAGAGCTCCTTGCTGATCAGTCTCACTGAAGGTTTTGCTTTTGTGAAGTGTGAGCAGGCATGCTTTTAATAGTTTCAAATCTGTGGGCAGAGCTTATCAATAAACACATACTCACAGGAAAGCCATTCACTCTCCTTTTCATCAGGGGCTGGTTAGTTTCTCTTTTTATGGTAGTGTTTATATATGTTCTTAGTTGCTATTGCTCTTCAACGTCTTCCCTGATATTATTCAACCTGTAGAACATGCTCTATAAAACTTTACAGAGCTCAGGTCTGTAGGAAACCTAAATGCCCCGGACATTTGCTCTGCTTGGATGTACTTTGCAGAGCAGAGTACTGTTCCTCTTGATAAAAGTAGGAGCTAATTCACAAACAAGTCTCCAGCCTGGAGAGGAGATTGGTGAGTGTAATTTACGTATATTTTCTGTTTTCGGAAGGTTTTGAATTGAGATGATTTGAAGGCTTTTAATGAAGTACTCTAACTGCCGACAAGGGCAGCTTAACATACCAAGGCATTGAATCAAAACATCTTGTTCATGCCTTGAATGGAAGGAAACTATTTACACGTTGGTTATTTGGGAGTAGCTGTTCCTTTAGCTCTGCTATGCTACAAGCTCCTGCTTTCTGCTCCAAAGTCTGAGCTACATTCATCACAGCAAAAGTATGCAGCCCAGTGACAGAGAGCAGCCAGGGGGCATTGCCAAGCCAAATGCAAAACAAAGGCAGGAGTATGGCTTAAACACAGGCCTAACTGGTTCTGATAGCGTCCTGCAGATAATAAGGCCTGTTAAACCCCTTTAGCAGCAAAATCTTTATCTACATTCCACAGGCTCATCCTTTGACTTCATCCCACACAGGAAACTAGAATTTCAGCGCCCGATGCAGAGAGTCTTACTCCAAGCATAAGGCAGAGGGGAATCACTGATGGGGGGGAGCTATTCCTCACTTTATCACTTTTTCTGAGGCAGAAAGGCTCCTTTTTCTGCTGTGGCAATCATTCATTTCAGAGCTGACAAGCTGATTCTTCTAGGTGGAGCTGCTGGGTGCCCCCACTGTCTCCCTGGCAATGGTTCAAGTGAAGTAACATAACATTCCTATGATGGAGGGCTGGGAGGGGCAGCCTCCTCCGTGACATTGCACCCGCATCTCCCCATTGCCATGGATCCTGCCCAGATAGAGTGACAGCCACCACATTCCCGCTGCGGTCCAGCCATGCCCCAGAGCCCTGCCCAGCAGTTGTTGTAACTCAGTCCATGGAATCTTGCAGGACAATGGAATGAATCCAGGTCTCTGGAATGTGCTAGGAAATCGCTATAGAAGATTTTTTTTTCTGATAGTTTTCTCCAGCATAGTTGGAGCTGCTTACTGGGAATGCCATGCGCCTGCTGGAGCTCATGATCAAGCCTACATAGATGGTGCAAGAGCCTGTGCCACGAGATGTGCTTTAAATCTCATGGCAGCTTCCTCAAGGCACACAGAGCGTGCATGAAAGAGTGTGGTTGTTTGGGTTGTTTTCACCCAAACCAGGACAAAGAGTTTATTTGTAGACCCTTTCAGGTTCTTATCTTTGCCAATGGATGTTTGCAGGATCATTTTCCTCCAACATTGATTGCTTGGAAGGTCACAACTCCTTCACCAAACTCCCCAGGAGGATTTGGGTGGTGGGAATGATTGCTCTCAACTGCCACAGCCAAGCTCCTCACACTGAGCAGCCCTGATACGCTCACACGTTCCTGGTTGTTCTTTTCATGGTCAAAATATGGTGTCCGGGCAGATGCTTTTTGGCATGTAGCCTCCAGACAGCAGTTGTGGACAACAAATCTGCTGTGGTTTGTTTCTTTTTGACAATAGACCTTGAAGCATTACAGTATCTCATTTAGTGCTCTTAAATGTAGCATTAGGTCACTACTTCCATTTCTAACTTGAGCTAAGGAAAAAAACTCTAGGGGAAACAAAGAGAAACGCTGAAATATTCCAGGCTGCTGCTGATACTATTTTTGTGCTTGTATGTATCTTTTGCACAACATTTTCAGTGCAAATTCTGTCTTGTCAAGCCAATTGATGCAGTTAGAACACAAAGATCTGCTTGTGGATTCATGAATCCTTAGCACGGCTGATTTTGGAAAGTGGGGAAAATAGTTCTTTTAAGTTCCAAAAATTAATGTTCTTATCCATCAAATGGTAGCTGAGATGGAAAAGGTGGTCCTTTTGCTGTCATTGTCACTTTGTGAGGGCTTTTAAAACAATGTGATTTAGCCTGTTTTTCAGTTGTGGAGGCTTTAAGAAAACAAAACCCAGACTACAGTAGCTGATATGCTTGACGATACTGCCTAGATGAAGTGACATTTTAATTAGATGGTTGATCTACATTTATTCATCAGTCTCCAGTCTGCTGGGATATCCTGGGAAACCCAGAGAACTCAGTGCAAGGTGCATTAATTAACTCAGCAAAATAATAGAGACAGTATATTGTGATGGGTATAAAAAAAGCAGGAGACATGGAAACTGGATCCCTAAGGTTGCCAAAGAAAAAGTAAAATGTTGAATTGCTGCCTTTCACCCCCATAACCCTGAAGGAAAAAAAATTCTGTAAACTGAAGTCAGGTGAACTTGCCTTCTGAAAAAGTGCTCTTGAGAGGCCAAGTTGAATGCCAAGCATGTGCATAGCGTTCCTGTTATCAAGTGCTTTCCTGAACTGGGACCCACGATTTAAAATATTCTAACCATTCTAAATATTCCCTATTTCAAATATAAGAAGTGAATCAGAAGGGGCCGTGGGGCTTCACAGCAGCGCTTCTCAGGCGGCTGCGAGAGCTCTGAGGGAAGAAAAGGAATCCCAGCAATTGTGATACCTGCAAGAGAGGGAGAACAGGCTGTGGTGGGAAAAAAAACCAAACTCAGGCATTTTGAGACATGGGTTTAATTAAAAAATAAATAAATGAGGAATTCTGGAGCAATTCATTAACAGTAACTAGCCATTCATGCATGAGAAGTAACATAGCCATAACAGACCCTTGTCTGAGGGCACAGGGACAGACAACTTGGTGGGTGCAGGAAGAGAGATCTGATGCAGGAGCCAGCTGAAGCTGTCCATGACAGCAGCAATGCACAACCTTGTTCACAAGACATAAACATACAAGAGAGCACTGTCAAAACTGCTGACTTACATGTATGGATCCTTTGCTGGGTCAAAAGCAGCTCCAACAGTGACAATGACATTAAATTATTATTGTTGCCTTCCAATTATTCACTTCTCCTTCTCCTTATTAGTAATACAAATCAGGTTAATGTGCTCAGAGTGTAAATTGCACTGTCAAAAAAGACCTGATCTAAAGATGTCCCAGCCTGGCCCACAAGTCAAGGCATGAGTCTTCTGACTGGCTTTGGACTCAAAGCTATTAATTTCCACAATGCTGCACGAACAGGACTGTTTGTTTCTTACCACAGCTAAGAAAGGGTAACTAGCAAACACCAAAATCCTGGTAAAGTCACAAGTTGTGACCTTCATATATTAACAAATAATAAAAAATGAGTGAACAAAGCATACATCTTTTCACCTATGGACAGATTCTCTTCTCCTGCTGAAGGTGTTACTTGAGAATGAGCAATATTTAACCTGCATCTTTGTAAGAAATATGTGCATCTCAACCATTATTATTCTTGTCAGTCTTAACTGATCTTCATTAAAATCCCAGGGGAAAGAAACTACAACAACAACAGTTCTCTCTGACAAAAAAACCCCAAACAAACAAAAAAACACACACACAAAACCAACAACAACAAAAACACAACAACGACAAAAACACAACAACAACAAAAAAAACCCAGAACAAAATGAAATAAAACAGAAGCTGCTTTTTGATGGAAAGATAATGCCTAAGGAGTTGATTAATGGAAAAGTTATGTATTTATAGATAAGAACAGATTACTTCAATTCACAAGACTAATATGCATATCTAACATATCTTCAGTATAAAATCTTAAGCTGAAAGCTCAAATCTAAGTCTTTCAGAAAAGGGGATATGATTTGTAAGCAGGGAAGCTGGCATGATCAGCAAAGGACATTGTTGTTTGTTGTTTTTTTTAATCAACATTTTCAGTATTCTTATTTGTTGATTTATTTGATTTTAAAGTATACAGGTAATGGTAATTTTATACATGAGTGTTAAAATTAAAGCTAGTTTTCTTTTCAGTTTATACCTTACATTAAACCACAACTGACTTGAATTCAGTGACACTGTCTTATGAAATTTATAATAATGCTGTTTTGGAGACTGCTACTCACTGATTATGAATACCAAAATAATACTTTTGTTGTTGTTGTTTCATTTTTGTTTGTTGGTTGTTTTCTGGTTTTGTTTTGTGGGTTTTGTTGTTTGGTTTTGGGTTTTTTTTGTGGTTTTACAATAATCCAAGTGGGTTTCCAGATTAAAGATATTTTTTTTTAAATTGTGTTTAAAATTGCAAATACACCTTTCAGTCATATGATATGAAAATGTTCCAGCCTATATAACTCCTACTGCTTACTTTCAAAAAATTCCCTTGTTCTGAAGTCAGTTCAGTAGCTATTAGAAGTAGTCACTGATGTAAATTCCATCTTGTTTATGAAAATATTTTGAACAAAGCATTGATTGTCCAGGGTTTATAAAAAAAAGTTAAAACCTATAAAATGTTGGCATCACTACTATTTGGGGCATGAGAATGACATGCATATAAATCACAGTTTATTGGCACAGTCTTTTATAAACAGAAAGAATGCTTTGCTGAAAATGGAATTAACGCACTATAATTCCTCTTTATTATAGATTTGTTTTTAAAGTCTTCTGAACAAAGAAAAAAATCTGAAGGAAATCAGTCTGCAGTAGCAATATGGGGAGCAAGAAGTCCTGTATGACATGGATTGGCTATGGTAGAGGATTAGCAGTGTAGGCAGAGTTTGGGGAAATCAGGGTGGACAGAAAAGCCTTCGTGTGAAGCTTTCAGAGGGAAGGTCATTTGTCTAGCTGATGTCCCTCCATGCAATGTCAGCCCCATCTCTGCTAGCCCTGGGGACAGTAATTTGTTGCTCAATTTTGTAGGAAAGATTCCTATTATCACCATTTAGAAGAGCTAACAGTTTACTAAAGGCTTTCACAGGAGGACTCTGTCCCTTCCCACCCATAAGGGAGTGAGTGAAAGAGGCTTTTATGATTTTCATCTTAACAGTAGGGAAATTTTCTGGTGGCATTTTCTAGCAAAACTATACAGGACCATTAAAATCCTGAAAATGGAACAGCCCATACTTGCATTGCTCCATTTCTAGGCAACTAAGATGTCACATAAGTTGCACAAGATTAAAACAAGAGCAGCAGCAGTGAACCAGTGCAAGAATTCTCTCAGATAATTCTTTACTTTTCCAGTAGCAAGATTATTGTCAGCCACTGGGGATCAATGCTGTAATTAATGTTAAAGTGCTGCACTGAAGAACAAATGCTTTAGCAATTCAAGCAATATTCCTTTAGGTCATCCTACAGGACTTCAGCGTTTGTGGGTGGGATTCTCCCAAGTGAGAAACACGGGAGTGACACAAGCCTAAGAACTTTTTCTTGCAATTTTAGTAAGAGCCATAAAATTCAGCATTGGCACCTAAGCACCTGAAGCTGAAAGCAAGCAATCAAGCTCCAGTCCTGCACCCTTGTATGATGCTTATTAAAATACATGTGGTAAAACTGTCATGAATAGATTCCAGCATTTTCAAGAAGTGCCTACAATCAGGTTCATAAATACACATCTAAACTTTTTAATAAGGTTATACTCTTTCTCCAATCTTCTTGAGCTTCTGAATATTGCAAATACTTGAGCTTTTGGGAAAAAAAAATCAAGTCCATTTATTCAGGTCTTTAATCTGAATTAGGGTCTGCTTAATGCCGTTAAGTGTTGGATTTGATGATTTAAAGGTCTCGTCCAACCACAACAAATCTATGATTCTCTGATTTTCTAGAATTGTCCATCATAGCTGTCAGGACTAGTCCTGTGAAGACTAAAAGAGACACAGTCTGGCTTTCCCTGATGTGTTCTGATGTTGTCCTAGTTCTCTGGAGCTAAAATACCAGAGGAGAGCTCTTTAAGATGATGTATATATGTACATTGGGGGGTTGGACTAGATGGTCTTCTAGGTCCCTTCCAACTCCTAATATCTGTGATTCTAATGAGGATACCTTCTATTCTTTCAAGTTTGGAAATGTGGCCCACAGACTGATGTGGGATATTCCCACTGGAAGAATGCTGTTTCCATTCATATTAACAAAGTGGTCTGTCACCGGTCACGTGCCATAACTTTTCAAACCCCTGCCCTGTACTAAATAATCAATTCTTCATTAAAGTCAATGAAAATATAAATGTAGGCGATCAGAAAACTATGAAGAGAGGCCAGTTAAATCATAGCCATTTTAACAAGAGCTTGGCAACTTGTGTAAGTTAGAGTGACTGCATATGTGTGTAAGTCATGCCAGCTCATCGGCACACACATCATGGAATACCCACATCCAGAAAGATTGTGTTCCAGCCCAAGGATTCTTCATTTAAAGTAGACAAAGAATGGGTTGCATAGTTCTGCTTGAGGTTGTCTTCTGCAGTGCTCGTGCGTATTTTTAAGCCAGAGGATCTGTTTAGGGAAGCTAGAACTATGTATACTAATTGCAGTTGCAGAACTAGGTGTGACAGATTTGGGTAGCCTGGTGTCTTTTAAAAAATGGAACATGGAGACAGAAAAGAGACAGTTATTGGACAAGGACTTGTGCTTGTATTAGAATGGCATGTGCATCAGGGAAGGTGTAATTCTGCCACACTGTCCTCTACTGGCTAAACGTGGATCTCTGAAAATCATGATGTATTCATGCTGTTTTCATTCTACAGTGCCCAGTTTCAGGCATTTCAATAGAATCACATTTTCAAACAGCTTCATCTCTTTCTGCCCTTAATACTTTTAAAAAACAAGAAAGCAGAGTATTTATGAACTATCAAAGCTTCATGATGTTTATTCTCCAGTTCTTATCTTAAGACCTCTCTCAAAGGTGAGGAAGAGTTTCAAGATGGGGAATTTCAATCAGTGTAATATATTGACAGTTAATGAACTTTTAGTCTCTCTCCTTGCTCAGGAATTTTCTTCTTCCAGCCTCTGATTGATATCCTATTTTGCTCCAACATTTCTCCTGCTCTGCCATCTCTCCTCTTGCTCTGATGTGGTCTTTTCTTTCTTCTCATTTTCTAGTGGTATTCCTGCTTTTTCTCATTGTTTAACATTCTTTCTTAAACATATATTCACAGTGGTGCCAGAAACTCCTCTGATAGGTTCAAATATTGCAGGTAGAACTGGCTGCAAGTGGCTGCATCTAGCATGGGGTGATCCGTGACCTCCTCCCACAAAGATCACCCCACAACCACACCACTGCCAAAACCCTGCCACTTCTGCCTAATACATACCTCAAGCTCCCCTCGGTAATAAAAAATAAATAAATCTGGCCAGCATCTTCTAGGTCTACATTTACTCCAATCTGGGGATTTTTTTTTTCCTTCACAAAGGCTTTTACATTTCTGGATATGAATTTTTCTGGTATCTTTAGAAAGATTGGCCTGATGAGATCTGAGATAAGGCATCAAAATGAAAGCAGGCCTTTCTACAGCCAGCTGGTGCACGTCCCCTGGGCGTGCTGCCCCAGAGGGCTTCAGCTTGCAAGCTGGCTGCTCTGTGCACTGTTTGGCTCCTGCAGCCACCAACAACCTGTTCTCTACTTTCAGGTTCTGGACGACAGCTGAGACCAGCCCAGCCTCTAGGAGATGCTGATGCTGATGCGGATGCAGAGGATGAAGATTCTGTGAGTCTTTTTTCTGTATTTTTTGGGGGTGTATAGGGGTTTGGCACTTACCTTATTAAAATTGAATCTTATATATATATATATTTATAATTGAGTATTGTTGGTGATTTTTCTCTATAAAAATGTTATATTTCTGCTTGGTATTCTTCTACAAGCTCAAAGGCCAGCATGATGTTTCAATATAAATTGATCTGCTCTTTGCCATGATTCAACAGTGTAAGTTTAATACCAAGACTTAGCAAACTATTACATAGCTGTTGTGACTACAGTAACTTTTCTTGAAACCCTTAGCTGGTTCAGGTTCCCTGCCATTTGACTCCCAGAGGAAGTATGCCAAGTGCTTGTCAGCAGAAATTTTTACTGGGACTCTTCCATGTTTTCTTTGGTTATAGAGGGCAATACTGTTTGAAGCCACAGGATGCAAAGGTTAGGTGTGCAAATAAAGCTGGGGAGGGAACTTTTATTGCCTTTTCAATGATTGCTAATTGATCTGACACTATTTTCAGTCTCTTCAGCCCATATATGTATACAGTGCAAAAAAAACCAACCAAAAATCAGCTTTTTTTTTTTTTTAAAAATCAAATACAATTGTTTTTGTCTCTCAGGAGTCTGTCTCTTGTGTTCTTGAGTAGCACCCTTAAATGAGAATTGTCTTTGTTCTTGACCTAAAAAACAGTTATTGGTTATTTTATACCCACCGTTATTAATGAAAGATTTGTACATGAAAGTAGAAAAACTCTCCTAAAACCCTATTAATGGGTCACCTACCTATTAATGGTGGATGTTCCCTTCCCACCACTCATTTCTTTTCCACAGGTTAATGAAGTGGCAGTAGAAGACATCCGTCCAAGGCCACAAGGATCTTCTCCAGTTTATGAATATTCTGTAGAAGAAGAATATTTAAAGGCAAGACACTAAGTTATCATACAGGCATGGCTTTACCACATTGATTGAATTTTGCTCTGTTGCCATTAATGTTATCCTCAGCTCCTAGTCTAAATCAGGAATTTTAACTGATACAAGATTTTTGTTGTACTTTACAATAGCATGTTTTCTGAATACTAAATAATTGCAAATTATTTTTCAGCTTGAAGAGGAAACCAAAAAAATTTCTACAGACAAATCAAAAAAGAGTCATCCAGAGGTCAGTCTAAACGCATTCTGTAGTTTTAGACACGCAGCTTGCAAAGCAGCACACTATGCACCCATGTGAATGGGTGGACAGAGGGGAGGACAAATGGACCAAGAGTCACTTTAGAGAAATTGCTTAGGTGTGGCACAAGCATGGACACTTATGTATCCTATTCGGGGTCCTTCCATAATTCTTAATTAATGTTCTTTAGCCTCCTTTGCTTTGAGTACAGTACAGCATTAGCTCCTTAGTGTGACTATTCAGGCCCATTGGCTCTAGTTCAGGTGCATAACATCTTCATAGAAAATACAGTCTTTCAGCCCTAAAAGAGTTCATATACTTCATGTTTTACAATTGCAACCTGTTTTCCCTACAGCCTTGGTCCAACATAACCCTAACATTAATGCTTAATTCTAATCTAGAACAGCATCAAACCACCAGTGAACAAGGTCATGTTTCATATAATCTTTATTGAGCTACTGAAAATATACCTGAGGAGACTATTTTATTTTAATTGCAGAATAATGTAGAACACTTTGATACAAATTAATAAATGTTAAAAAATCACACTTCTTTTCTATATCTAGGAGACAATGGAAGTGACCCTGAAAACAGAAGTGGAAGCTGGTGCTAGTGGTTTTAGTGTGATGGGTGGAGGAAATGAAGGAATCTTTATTAAAAAAGTGCTTAAGGAATCTCCTGCTTCAAAAATATTTAGTCTGAGAGAAGGTAAAGTCCGATTTTCTATTTTTGGGAGGTTGGGTGTGTTAATATATTTTAAAATAGTATGTATCTGCGTGTGAATATAGATACCTACCTGATCTGTCAAGTCTTTAGGTAATAGAAATAGTAGATCCCAAACCAACTAATATTACATGTGAGCTTAACCTTTCCATATTAATCATTTGAGAATAGTTTCTGAGGAGTGTGAATAGGTTTTTGTATACCATAAAAAACTACCTTATTTTCACTGAAACAGTGAAAAATATGCATAAAAAGTAGTATATAGACATCTACAATTAAAAACAAACAAAAAACCCTAACATTAACGAAGAACCTGTCTTTGATTCTTTCACAAAAATAGTATGCCGCAAAACTATAACAAATAATGATTCAAACAAGAACAAAATTCCAAAGTCTAAAGTTTTTTTGTTTGTTCATTTGTTTGGTTTTTTATGGTGAACATTAATTCAACATAATCTGAAAAACTGTAAGAAAACACAAACTAATTATAATTTTGTCTGATTCCACTTGCAGGTGATCAGCTTCTAAGTGCTACAATATTTTTTGATAATATAAAATATGAAGATGCACTTAAGATTCTTCAATATTCCGAGCCATACAGAGTCCAGTTCAGCCTCAAAAGAAAAATTGCTGGGAAAGAAGAGCCAGAACACAGTCACGCTACATCCCAATACAAAAAAGAAAGATTAAGCAAGGTAGATATTTTATTATTTTACAAAGTTTGGCTAACACTGTCATAATGTTCTGTGTGTATATAAACCAGAAAATACACACTTGTGTCTTCTTAAGATTAGGTATGTGTTTAAACTTAATACCATGAATATTAATGAGAAGAAAAATATCCCCCACAATATTTGCAGCTTTTTAAATCTCCTGGGCAAGACTGCAGATTTTGGATAAAACCACAATATATTCTCTAGTGGGTTAGCATTTTTTTCTTAAGTATCCACTGATAGAACAGGCTCAGATAAACTCTGTAGTATTTATATTCAATACTTTCCAAAATGAAAAGTATCAGAAAATATTTCAAAAGCTCATGAATGAAATTTTCTCATAAAAATGTATGTTTAGTCACTGGTGTCTCTGTAGACACTATCTGTTCATAGGTCTCCATCAGATTCAAAATTATTTTTCTCTAATATATGTCTATATAAATACTATATATATATATTTGTACAGAAATACATGGGAAGATATGCATAGTAACCTCTATTTACTGCAATGTTTTGCAAATAAAATAAACCTTCAGAAATCGACATTAGTGTTACATAATCCATTTGTTTTATGCAGCCTTTGGCTGAAATCTGTACACCACTTTCAGGATATTTTTTATATAGCAAGTGGATACTGTGAATTAACCCCACATTTTCCTTCATTTCCTACATATTTTATAGTTTTATTTTGTATTGTATCTCTATTTTAGTTTTCATCTACTGACTACTATTTTTCCTTTCAGGAAAAAGAACTCACTGAGTCCATTCCTGAAGAAACACTGCATGTTTCAGGAAAAGCCATTTCAGAAGAAGACAGGGAAACATTAATTGTGGGCCAAAGGGTGGGAAGAAGCAAGAGACCTAAAAAAGACAGATTATCATGGCCAAAATTCCAGTCAATTAAAAATAAAAAGATATTGGGTCACAGAAGATCTCATAGCACATCAGATGCATATGAACATGCTATACATGATACCTCCCCTACAAGCACAGACACGGAGTCTCAGTTTCAACAAGAAATACATATCAAAGATAAAAAAGGAAGCCAAAGGAAACTGAAGTTCCCTAGCATTGGATTCAGAATGCACAGATCCAAAGCAGAACCACAAGACAAGCAAAAAAAAGAAATAAAAGCTACCTTGTTATCTGAAAGAGAAAAAATACATAAAGATGATACCAGCCTGGAAAATCCTGAAATCTTAACAGTTGAATATACCAGATCTTCTACTTATGAAATTAAAACAGAGGAGGTACATGAAACTTTAACAAAAGACTTAAAAGAGATGAAAAATGGCATTCAATCTCATGCAAAAATATGCCCTGAAGTTGAAATAAGCATTAAAAAAGAAAAGGAAGCAACATCAAAATTTACTATACCAGAAGTACCAGCAATAACAACACAGATATCAAAACCCAGTTTAGAAACAACAGATCTGAAAAAAAGTCCCACTACCCAAATATCACAAACCTCATCAAAATCCCGAAAAAAGAAACAGAAAGAAACAGCAGATAAAAAAGAAGGAGGCAGTGTAATTAACATAGACATGAAAGGTCATGCAGCACAAGCATCTATACAAGTGAAAGGACCAGAAATAGGTACTGCAAAAGCAGAGTTACAGGCAACATATGACCAAATGGAAACAGGAGAAAAACAAGATGAAGAAATACTAATGTTAAAAAATGAGAAAAGAAAAACTGACATTTCAATACCAAAAATAACACAGACAGAAGTAGAAAACATTAAAACCATAACAAGTTCATTAGAAAACAATAATTTAAAAGCGGCAAAACAACAAGTACAAATAACAACACCTGAAATTACAATGCAAAGAGATACATTCAGTATATCGTCAAAGAAAAAAGAAGAAATCTCAGAAGATACAGAAATTATGATCAAATCTCCCAAGGAAGACACCAGCCTCATGTCTGTCGATGTCACCCTTCCAAGCTCCGACATCACGCTACCATTAACAGACATCAAATCTCCCAAGGTGGACATCAGCCTCCCGTCCGTCGATGTCACCCTTCCAAAGGCCAGCGTCGACCTGCAGGCACCCGAA
>JANHGL010025624.1:63894-80856 GCA_024611195.1 Ceyx melanurus
AAGGGCACCGTGGCCGCCGATGTGGACGTCAGCCTCAAGGAGCCCCAAGTGACGGTGCCCTCGGGAACCACCGAAGTCGACGTGACCCTGCCCACGGCTGAGATCCAGACGCCTGGCGTGGAGGTGACCGTGGAGACAGCCAGCGGAGGAGATGGTGAGAAGGGTCGATTCAAGATGCCCAGCGTCAAGCTGCCCAAAGTCAAAGCTCCCCACGTGCAGGTCAGCCTGCCGAAGGCCGAGGTCTCGCTGCCCAAAGCCCAGGTTGCAGTCCAGGAGGGCGAGGTGGCCCTGCAGGGCCCCGATGCCGAAGGTGGCCTGGAGGTGGCTGGTGGCAAAGTTGAGGGCGGAGGCATGAAAATACACATGCCGAAAGTCAAGGTGCCCAGCGTGGTCTTCTCCAAGCCGACCGTCAAGGCTCCCAAACCGGACGCGGACGTCAGTCTGCACCAAGTGGACGCCAGCCTCCCGGAGGCGGACCTCAAGGTCGGCACCGGTGACATCAGCATCACAACGCCCGACATCACGCTGCCATTTGTCGAAGGCTCCCTCGAGCTGCAGGCGCCCCAGGTAGACCTGAAAGCGCCGTCTGCCAAAGGCTCGCTCGACGGGGCTGAGCTGGAAGCCACGGGCCTGAAAGGCAAGTTGAAGATGCCCAAGTTCGACAAGCCCAAATTTGGAGTGTCGCTCCCAAAGGTGGAAGGGCCCGAGGGCGAGGTGAGCCTGCCCAGCGCCGAGGTCGATGTCCCCTCCGCCACCGTGTCGGCCACAGGGGAGGGCCCAACGCTGAGCCTCAAAGGTGACGCTGCAGGAGCCAAAGCTGAAGGGGCCGGCTGGAAGCTGGAGAAACCCTCCCTCAAAATGCCCACAGCTGACATCAAAGCGCCCAAGCTGGACATCAAAGCTCCCAAGGTGGACATCAGCCTCCCGTCCGTCGATGTCACCCTTCCAAAGGCCAGCGTCGACCTGCAGGCACCCGAAGGGGACGTCGCCCTGGAAGGGGAAGCCAAAGCCCCAGAGAAGGAGGCTACGAAGACCAAGGACGGCAAGTTCAAGATGCCCAAGTTCGGCATGCCTTCCTTTGGCTGGTCCAGCAGCAGAGAGGCCAAGGGCACCGTGGCCGCCGATGTGGACGTCAGCCTCAAGGAGCCCCAAGTGACGGTGCCCTCGGGAACCACCGAAGTTGATGTCACCCTGCACTCAGGAAAGATCGAAGCAACTCCTTGTGATACTAGCTTTGACTCCTCCTCTGGAAAAGGTGATGATATGGGTAATGCTAAAAGTTCTCTATTTAGAATGCCTACATTTTCCCTGTCTAAAACTTCTAAATCCCTTTCTGAGGTGCAATCCAGTGTTGAGTTTTCTGTCTCTGAAGCTCTTTCTTATTCTGTAACAGAAGGTACTCCTTCTGTTCTTTTAGGTAATGTTGAATTTGAGCTTCTTCCTAATATTAAGCCAGATAATGTGTCTAAAACTAATAAATTCAGGATTCCTAGCTTGGGTTTCTCCAGTGTTAGTATTACTTCTTCTAAAATTGAACAGGATACCCCAGTGCCAAAGGGGGATGTTACCCTTACTAAATATTCAATGAATCTCCCAGATTCTGAATCAAATATATTGTCTATTCCTTATGAAAATCTTTCTTTAACAGATTTTGAAATTGTAAATGAAGATGAGTCTTTGGAGCAAGGAAGTCTGAAACCTGAAGGAAAAACACCAGCTACCGATATTGCTATGGGTGATACAGATTTTACATTTAAATTTCCAAAGTTCCGAAAACCAAAATTTGGAATTTCTTTGTCTAAGGGAAAACATTCAGAAAGACCTATTGGTTCCAAAGTGGAATCTGAAATTTCCCATGGAATTATAACATCAGATTCTTGCAATACTGAAAAATCAAGTCCTATCTCTGACGACAAATTTGTTGTAAAGTTGCAGAAGCCTTCAAGTGAAGCTGTTATCGATGCACCTACATTGAATGTCAGTCTCCCATCAATGGAAGTTTCTGTGCCACAACTAGAAACAGAAATCCATGGACCAGATTTAGTACACAAGGCAGAACAGGATGTAGTTTCAGGAGAGAAGGATAGTGAGGAGAAGGAAAACAAATTTAAAACTTCAAAATTCAAATTGCCGTCATTTAATTGGTCACCAAAGAAAGAATCTACTGCTCCTTCTCATGTTGAAGGACATATGGAACAACCCGCTTTGTGTGCTTTATCTGGTGACACAGAATCAGAATTAACGTTTCCTACCCCTGAGAATCAACATGTTCGTGTGGAAATTGATACGTCAACAGAAAAAGAAAGCGAAAAGGGTAGAACCAAAAAGTCCCAATTTATAATGCCAAAGATCTCGTTCCCTAAAATTAAGGGTCAAAAAGCTCAGGTCTCTCTGCCCATACTAGAAACTGACATTTGTGGACACAAACAAGACAAAGAAGATATTTCTGTACAGAAATCTGAGAAAGGGAGTAGTAATGAAGAGGCAAGAATGGACATAAAAATGCCAAAAGTTACAGTCCCAACTTTGGAATATTCCAAACCAGAAGTCAAAGCTCCCAAATTAGAGATGGATATTAGCATGCCTATAGATGACCTGACATTGAAATCAGCTGCTGCTAATGCCAGCCTCTCCAACTCAGATATTAACATGGTAACTGAAAGCTCCTTTGAGTTGAAGAGTCCTGACACAAGTTTTGAAGGAACATCATGTGAAACTGCTGTTGGTGATGTAGAAATTAAAATTGAAGGTCATGAAGGGAAAACAAAAATGTCTAAGTTCCAAATGCCAAAGTTTGGAATTACACATTCTAAAGGGAAAGGGTCAGAAAAGATCAGCCAATCCAAATCTGAAGTCAAGGTTCCCCAACTAAAAGCAATGGTAGAAATAGCTGATATTGTTCTTGAAGCACCAAATTTGGAAGTGGAATATGGTACAAGAGCAGAAACTCACAGTCCTGCACTCAGTATGGCCAAAACTGACAATAAGGCCTCAGGGGCTGATGTTCACCTTCCATCAGCTGACATTTCTATTCCAAAAACAGATAGTGAAATCCAGGATTCAGATTCAGCACTAAAAATCAAAGGGGAAATGAAGCAAGATGGAGATGGAGAAGAGAAAGAAGGACATTTCAAAATGCCAAAATTCAAACTTCCATCCTTCAGCTGGTCACCAAAGAAGGAAGCAAGTGTTAAGCCAGATTCTGGAGTAAATTTGGAAGATCATAAACTTGCTGCAGTGTCAAGCAGAATAGACACAGAAATGAGAGGAACTGTAACTGATGATCAAAGTACTGGGGCAGCTCTTGATCTGGAAATAGCTGCTGGAAAAGTTGAACAAAAAACTCCAGTTAAAAAGCCTCAATTTGTCATGCCTAAAATTTCACTTTCCAAGATCAAGGTTCCCAAATCTCATATTCGTTCGCCAAAAGTTGAAGCTGATGCTACTATTGCTAAAACAGAGAGTGATGATTCCATACAGATACCTGATATAGAAAGAAGTTGTTCTGAAAAGACAGATGAAGGGGCACAAATAAACATAAAAATGGCTGATGTTAAGATCCCCACTCTGGAGTTTTCTAAAACAGAAACTGTAGCCTCCCAGAACGAAATGGGATTAATCTCAGCAAATATTGATTCTGCTCTGCCTGCCTCAGAGGGGAGTTTTCAACAGGTTGAAAGTTCTACCAGTGAAGATGTCATTCAAAAACCAGGTATTAAGTTCCCCAAAGGAGAAGCTTCAATTGATCTGAAGAGCCTTGAAATAGTAACAGAAAAATCATCAGCTGTGGATGGAAGAAAGATGAAATTGGAAGGTCCTGAAGGGAAGATTAAAATGCCCAAATTCCATAAACCAAAGTTTGGCATCTCCCTAACAAAAGGGAAGGGCCCAGATACAGAGATCAGTTCACCAAAAAAGGAAGCTGAGCTACCTCAGCTAAAAACGACAAATGAAATTGCTGACATTACAGTGGAAGTTTCGGCATCAGAACTTAAATCTGACATATCGGATTCTGGAGTAGATGTTTATAAGATAAAAACAACTCAAGTTCTGACAGCTGGTGTTGAAGCTCCAAAGGTAGACATAAACTCCCAGTCAGGGTCTAAACTCTCAGAGGGAGCTATTGAGAGCCTTGAGGAGAAAGAACTCAAAGAACAACATGAAATAAAAGCTGAAGAAAGTCAGACTGAAGAACATCAGGGATGGTTTAAAATGCCAAAATTCAGAATACCTGCATTTGGCAGGACATCCTTAAAGGAAAAAAAGAGTGAAGCTGATATTGAAAGAAGTGTGGAAAAAGCTAAGGCAGAAACTTATGCACATTTAGTTAAACACAGTGCTGAAGATCAAAAACTGCATACTTCAGAATTCACAGTGTCTTCAGAAGAATTGTTTAAATCACACCCAGGTGCCTCAGAAACTGACAAAAACAACAGTTTAACAAATAGGTTTCCTATGTGTACTCCTACTCTTCAAGAGCATAAAGTCAAATCACAGGATACAAAAGTCCCAAATGCAGAAAGTTCCAATAAGATAGAAACTTCAGGAGTAGAATGTAAACCATCATCAGCTGAAATTACTCTGGATGCAACACAAGAGAAAAAAGGTATAAGTCTTCCAAAAGAAGAGCTAGATATTGAAGATAAAGAAGCAGTAATTAAAAAAGGCAAGATAAAGAGTGAGGTGAAAACTATAGGAAAAGACAAAGAAGGAAGCAAATTAAAACAACCTATGTATGAATGGTCTACAGCAAAGGAATCAGAAGATGGTGCTTATGTTACAGCTATTCTGGAAGATGTAAAGGTAGAAGTTCCAAGGGTGAAGATGGATGTTAAAATTGCTAGAGTAGATCCTGAAATGAAATTTCAAGTGAAAAATGTTGAAAAGGATGTGTCTACAGCAGTGGAAGGGCAAGTAGAAGATAGAGCAGAAACAAGTAAAATTAAAACATACAAGTTTAAGATTCCAAAGTTTGGAGTGTTGCATTCAGAAGTGAAAGGTTTTGAAGATGATATCAATTTGCCAAAGTCAGAAGCTGATTCAGCAGAAATGCAGCTTCAAAAATCAGAAGGCCTGAAAAGTGAAGCTCCAGATCACATGGAAGCATCTGCCAGAATAACAGTGGAAACACTGGACAAATCACAAGATGGCCCAGAAGTAAATATAAAAATTCCCAAACTAAAAATTCCAAAATTCACTTTCAGAGCTCTCCCAACTGAAGCTGAAATTTCAGTGTCAAAAGTGCTAACAGATCAAAAGGGATCTAGTATGGACATTGAAATAGTGCAACTGCAAGAAAGCTCTGCTGCCCCTGAAGAAACACCAGAGGCTCTAGATCATGGTATTCAAAAAGCAAAAAGCAAAATTCTAACACTGACTGAACCTGACATTAAAACAGCACAGGTGACTACTACCATAGAGTCCTCCCTTTCAAACACAGGGCAAGAGGTTCATTGGTCCTATGTAGAGGGCCAAGAAGTAAGTGAGAAAGTAGAACCTGAACATGTTGCTATTGAAAGGTGTGAGATTTACACTACTGAAATACTGAAAGAATCAGAAATTTTCTCATCAGAAATCAAAACTGCTACTTTGGGATTCTCACTGTTCAAGGGGAAGTTGCCTGAATCACATAGCAACTTAGAATTGTTAGTCCAGCAGCCATCTCCAGCAGAAGGTGTATCAGCAATGAGCAAACCTAAATGTGCTGATGAAAGCTTCAGAGGAGCAGCACAGAGGATCACCAGTGCTGAGCTTAAACTATCTGACAAAGCATGCAGTGAGACTGAAGAATCTAGTGAAGAAGTAAATTTGCCACAGTTAAAAACATTCGCTGTTGAAATAAAGCCTTCCAGTAAACTTGTTGAGAGTCTTCCTATGTCACCAGAGAGAATAACTACAGGTTCTCTCTCTAAAGAGGATGTAATTGAAGAACTAGAAGATGAAGAAAAAGATATAATAAATGAAACAGAAAAGACCGATAGTAAAAGATCTCCTGGAAGATTCAAATTTTGGCTTCCAAGTATTGGCTTTTCATCTTCTGGTGATGAAATAAGCACAGATTCAAAAACAGAAGTGAAGAAATCACCTCCAGAAGATGTGAAACCTGCTGATACACCAGCCAATGATTCTTCTAAGCAAAGTGAAAAAACTGGATGGTTTAGATTTCCCAAGCTTGGTTTCACATCTCCTTCCAAAAAGGCTAAGACTGCTGACAAAGAAGAAACAGGTCATAAAGAGGGAAGAATCTCAGATGAAGAAAGCCCATCAGATAAACCTGATATATTTTTTGATGCACAAGAAAGCTTATCACCTAAAGAAACAACAGAGGGTGAAAATGTTGAAACTGATGGGGCTTCATCTAATGTTGCAGTTTCTCGAACTATCGTGACATCTTCAGCAAGAACTGAACTAATTTTATTGGAGGAAGAAAAAGATAGTCAATCTAAAATTCCTGCAGATACAACAAAATGAAGATTGTCTTTGCCCAGCCCTCAATGAAAATAAAATAATCTACATCTACAGAAAAGAATGTTTTCTTAATTTTCCAGTAACTGAAAATTAAACAAAGCCCAAAGCTGATATTCATGAACAGAATTCACTACATGTACATGTACAAGTACATGGATGTGTTAAGCTTTGCAGTAATAAAAATACTGATTTCTTCAACAATTGTTCCAGGTACAGAGGAGACCATAGTTTTAGCAAAGTCCAAAGAGATACCTAAACTATGAAAGTAAACCACTGAAATGCTCAATGGCAGCAAAATGACTTGTTAAATAGGCTTCTTAAACTCACACCAATTATGTTTAGATTATAGATCATTTACAGAATGGAGTATAGACTAGTACTATGAGAACTATACTTACCTGTTTAGATTTTGGACTTTTCTGACCTACTTTTGTTTTCTTATGAGAATATTTTTCTTTATTCCAGCTAAGATAATACATATAATTCTCAAACATTTTAAAATGCAAAATAAACCCAAAATACTAGTGTAGAGAGATTAATGCTTTACCTCTTCCTCTCTTCTCATTTTTGTTTATTATTGTGGTGGATCATATTTAGCCTTAAAAGACTTCTTTAAAACTCAACAGAATAAATACAAGACCAAAAACCATGTAAGTAATTCACATTTTTAAGACATCAAAATAAAACATGCTGACAAATAATTATTAAAATATGGATAAATAAATTTTAATGTATATATTTCCTGGATAGCTAAATGCACAGAATGATCTGCCATACCAGTGACATCACTTCAAAGATTTTCTGGGAAAGGAGATGTATATAATTATTTGCTGCTTTGTTCATATTAATGCTTCTCTCAAGAGCATAATGAAAACCAGAGTGCATATGTGACAACCTTCACATGTATCATTAAAACACTGTCTGTATTCTTCAGTCACAATAAACTCACCATATGAGTAATACATGGAGTAGCATGAGTTACTGATAGTGCTGTTAGCATTTTCTGATTCTGAGAATCCCAGCTTAAGTTTGCAAATGGTTAGAGTATACCCTGCTTTTCTGCTGAAATGGCTGCTTAATAGCAGCATAAATACAGTGGTAATGGAGACTTTTCACTCCTCACAGTCCGGAGTTTTATAGATTTGTGTGTGCAGACATACTTCATTATAGTAGTTTTCTCATCCTGTATTTTCTTTCCCATTAATCTACTTAACACAGGGAAAGCAGACACAGCAAAACATTTAGAAACTGGGATGTAAATGAAGCCTACTTGGTTATCTAACCATTTGTAGTTTAAGATGTTCTTCATTTCTATATTTGTGGTAGGCTTAACTTTTCTAAAGAGAACTGCTGGCAGTTACTCTGAGAGAACTCCGATTTATCTCTGAAGAGACTGTTCACATAAGTGTTAGGCACTTATCACTTATTGGGATCATGCAGCATTTTCCCAGTGTTTCCCAAAGTATAAAATTTATTATTCAATAGATCAAAAATTACCACATCAGACAGCAACGGCATTTACCAGGACTGAGGAAAACATTGTGACCAGGACAGAACGATTGAGTCCAGAAAAAGATAATGCATGTAATAAAGAACATTCCATTCTAACAGCAGCTCACATCTGCCTGCCAAACAGCCTTTGCATCAAATGTTTCCCAAGTAATGTCCATTTACTTAGGCCCACAAATAGGAATCCACCTAGAGAGCACTGAATTTAGGAGTCCGTTGCAAAGGTGAAAGAATCAAGTCAGTCAAAATTGAGCTCTGAGACAGCATTGACCACAGAGCAATAATCACCATGATGTTATTAAGAGACAAATTAAATAGTTAAGAGCAGTAAACAAGCAGCGAAGAGGCTGCTGTCAGCTTTGGGAAAGGTGGAGGTTAGTGAAACATCTACCAGGTTAACAAGGTATTACCCAAGGGTCTAAACACAGGAAAGCTAAAAACAGAGCCCTAAAGGGTTATTGAGGTTTAACCCCAGCCAGCAACTAAGCACCACACTGCTGTTCTCTCACTTTTCCTCTGCCCAGTGGGAAGGGGAGGAGAATTGATTAAAAAAAAAGTAGAAACTCATGGGCCAAGAAAAGAAAAATCTAATAACTAAAGTAACATTTCATAATACCAATAACAATATAATAATTATAATAATAATAGTAATGAAAAGGAATATAATTAAAGGAGAAATAAAACCCAAGAAAAGACAGGTGATGCTCACCTCCTGCTGACATGAGGGAATTGTCCAAATGCCTCTTAAACACTGTCAGGCTTGTGTTAGTGACCACTTCTCTGTGAAGTTTGTCCTAGTATTGACCATCCTCTCAGTAAAGAAATGTTTCCTAATGGCAAGTTTAAACCTCCCTTCATGCAGCTTTTAACAGTTCCCACGCATCCCATCACTGGATAGCAGGGAGATCAATACCTCTCTCTCCACTTCCCCTTCTAGGAAAACTGTAGAGAGCAAAGGTCCGCAAGTCAGTGCCCATGACAGAAGTGATATCTTCCAGGGATCACAGAGTTATTTATGACTGTTAAAAAAACAGAACAAAACTGTACATCGATGTAGCATAAATGGTAGATGAAAAGTTGTCTCAGTACCTGAATAAAAGTAACAAAAATATGATTTATCTGTGACAACAGGGAAAGGAAAATCCTGGATAATGGGGGGGAAAAAAAAGAAAACAGGTAACCCTAAAGCTTGTGGAACAAGCTAGTGTCTAATGTGTGAAGCCAGGTGACTGTAATCCTGTCAGAACTCATAAAGGTATGGAGCCATCCTGGTTCTCTCTTGATGTCATCTGCATTGCTGTCGGCAGCACTGTAGCCTCAGGGCACTGCAGCAGACCTAGCAGTCGAAGAAATGAGACTGCTGGGAGTGCAGTGCAGTAGCTCTGCATGAAAGCCACTCAGGTAAAGCAGGGACAATTCACTCAATCTGTAGTCCATCCTAACACAGGTACATGAGATGATGATGAGATGAGATGATTAGAAGAGAGTATAAATGCTCAAGATCCAAACCAGTCTTTTTTTTTTTTTTTTAGACATGAATAAATTAATACTGAGAGAAATCTCAACTGACTTCAACAGAACTAGAAAATCCATCCAAAGATAATAAATAGAAGCTAATGAATACTACTGGGGGTCCCAGGTTACATTTTGTACAGTCCTTAAGTTGAAGAAGTCACATTTTAAATGAAAGAGGCAAGCAACAGGTGGATGAGGACTATTATTAACCCTGTGTCATAAATGGAAAAGTACTAAGAGACTCAAAGCCTGGTTATAACCAACACCACATTCTACCTTTGTAATAGAGAACAAGTAAATTAGCATCAAGCTATGAAGGGACCTAAAAAGTCTCACAAGAAACTAGGGAAATAAATTCGAGTTCCTCTTAGATCTGGTTCTTTGTCTTAATCATAAACCCGTCCTTCATATGGGGAGGAAGAACAACACGTGATGCCCGTAAAGAAAATAAAGATCGCTTTCATAAGCCAATTTTTCCTCTATAAGCTGAACTTTACCCCACACAAATCTTATATTATGAGAAGACAAGTCTTCCAGCTTGCCCAGAAATTGTCCCACTGAATAATTTACCCAGTACTGTCAGATCTGAGCTCAGAAGTAGAGGAGAAAGTTTTATTTTTATTCCTGCAGCATCCAGTCCCCAAAACAGTGACAACATAGGTTTGAGTGCCATCTAGAGGAGAACACTCCTCTAAAGAAAATAGCTTTGTTGGTTAAAGACGTAACTTCTTAAAAAGATTTTCAAATTGACACAACTTTCACATACGCTAAATGCACTGGGAAAAATCTGTCCTCTGTCGTTCTTCCATTCAAATATTAATACAGCACATGGTCAGATATATTTATTGGTGCAGATTAATAAACTTGTGAAATAGAGCTAATGAAAAATAGCTGGGGAGATTCTACTTTGCCAGAAATTTTAATTAATGAGTGGAATTTTCAAAATACTAAGAAGCCTCTAGAAAGTAAAAAGGGGAAAAAAGTGTTAAAAGTACCCACACTTTCCTCAGGACATTTGCACATACACAACTACTCAACCAAATTTCAGTGTTATCTGGAAATGTAACTACATGTCTTTAAAATCTGCCTTAATATCAACAAGCATAGGTTTGTAATGATGGATAAAACAATCCGAGGAATCCTGGAAGTATATGGAAGGGATAATAAAGGAGCAGCCTGGAAAGCAATCAATGGAAAATTGGTTGGGATCACCTCCAAAAAACTTCACGGGGAAGAGGCCTTATTTGTACAGGCATTTGTGTGTATTCAGTTCACACATAGTGGATCACAGCAGGTCCCTTTGTCATTCTCAGCACAGGGCAGGGATTCAAAAACACCAAAACATTTCCTCTGGAGGATGGGGAGGTTTCACAATGATGGGAAAGCCTGTACTCCTGCTACACAGTGCTGGGTCTGCATCGAGTAACCAAAATGCAACTGAAGTAGCCCCGAGCAGGGCTGGACAGAAGTGGCAAGCTGCCTCATGCCTTCAGAACTGGAGATGTCTGCTCTGTTTTCACATCTCAGAGACAAGATCGTCAGGAGAGGGGTTTGCCCAACCCTTCTGTGGATCCTTGCTCTGGGGTTTTGCCTTGGGCGCTCTCATCTCTCCTGTACTCCAGTCCCAAAGCAAAAAGTTCACTTTATGACTCTACATTTAGTAACAAGGAAAGGTGTACAGACCTGGTGAGGTCCACAGAGGCTCAGCCCAGTGTCGCTAGCACCACTCCAGAGCTGGAGCACATGCCCTTCTTTCTTTTTCTCTCACTTCTGAGAGTCACTCAGGGCAGAGCTGCTGCACACACACTGGTGGATACAGACATAAGGCACCAGATGGCTCTGTTTATGGCCCCTTTGTGACTGTAGAAGACAGCCCAGAGACAGGGCCAACATGGTCCTGCAAGGGCCAGCACAAGGACAACCTTAAAGGAGCAAAGAGGCTTTCTAAGCACTGTCCACAGTGTAAGAGGGATGCCTTTGCCACACCAGCACCCATGCAGCAGCTTCACCCTGCTCCCTCCATACTGTTGCTGCATGAGGCCAATGCACAGACATCCAAACATCCCCAGACACTCAGGGGTCCAGAGCAAGTGAGATGGAAGTTGGCCCCAAGGTTTAAATCCAAGGCATTTAACTTGGCCAACTAGACTCAAATACTGGTATTTCCCTGTACCTCTAAATCCTAAATGCTTTAAAAATTCTGCCATTTCTATTGTGGGTGATTCCTTAAATATCTCAAATCTTACACTGGCCAGTTTATTAAAAATAAGTTTAAACACATGTAAGCAAACAGTGGAACATTAAGATCGAAATATATAGCTTCCTAAGATAAAATAGCACGGCAATAGTGGTCTGCATCTCTGGTGTATTAAGGTCTTGTATCTTCCATTTTTGCTTTTAATGTCAGACAGCTTGTTGTATAACACCGTAGGCATTACATTAACTCTGGGATGAGCTAATCACACAAAGAAAGGAAATGTCACATACTGATTCATGATTTTGCAGGTAGAGTCAACTATGTGGAGTTTTCATGTCATCAAACAATGTGGACACCACGAAGAAGAGATTTCTTTAACAAAGACATAAAGAAGAAAGCTCCCTGTTTTCCACAGGGAACAAGATTCCAATGCATTTTCTGTTTCTATTTTAAACTTGTATTTCAATTAACTTCAGAGTCTGCCTCTCCAGTTACAATCTTTTTGTCCCTGCACATCTTCCAGATTCACTGCATATTTGGAATTCCAGTCTCTCTCAAAAAGGTTTTTCAATTGTTCCTGAATAGGCAGTTGCCTTCTTTGCAGGTTGGTCAAATTCTGTTTGATAATTAGTCCCACGCCAGCTGTATTAATAAAGTAATCTTCTGACCAATTGGAAGTCCCTATGCAATGGAAAAGTAGCTAATTAGAAAAGATTCATTTCCCAGTGTTCTGTTTGATCTCCATACTTGTTAAATCCACATTGCCTGGTTTTGCTGATTTGCTGTACAAGTGCAAATCTCATTAAGACCAACAGAGCAGCAAAAATCAGGTCACCTCCTTCTTACTTCAGACCTCAGGTTTCAGAGAGTCAGTATTAACGGCAACCCTGGAGCTTCATAACACTCTGATTCATTACAGCCTGTAGCAGAGTATGCTATACTATAAATATGGGTATATAGTGCAACACTTGGGTATTAAGAGGGGTAAAAGCCAGTGGGTTTCTGTGTTAAAAAAAAAAAATAAAAAAAATCCGTAACAGACTTAATTCTCTTTAGTTGCTAAAGGAAAGTAAGAGGAGAAACCGGACTCTTGATCAATAAACCCTCTGGAGCTATTCTGAGCTTAGCATGCAACACCTGCTTTTAAAACAGGCCAAGCTGAGAATCCAGCTGTACACATTGTCTAGGGCTCTCTCCAAAGCTACCACAATTCAGAAAATCAAATACTGTGAAAAAAAATACACATTTTATCACTTAGCACTTCTCCTGGTATTTGCCTTAGCCAGAAAATCTACTGTCAATTCCAGAAGGTTCTTAGGTGTAAACAAATTATCTGCATATCTGTCTTCAAAAGACAACTCAGTAAGAAGCAAGTGCTGTTAAAAAGTGCTATTAAAAGAGTGAAAAATAAACACCATCCTGACTTTCAGGAACTGAGCAGCAATTGACATTACTATTTTCTCATTTCCTTTCCTAGACTTCTGTTCAACAAACAGTGCGTGGAATTAATTCCACCCAGCAACTTCTTTTTATTAAAGCACAATAACATTACATACTAGAGTATTAGCTGTCACTGCATCATTCCGAGCACACAGTCTGTGCATTCCTACTGTGCTTGTCACAGGCTGTGCACTCAGACTTGTCATGCTCTGTTCTTAATGGTTCACAACCATATGAAATAATCTCTTACTGAACTTGACCTACATCATTGTCTCCCCTTCACATCTCTGCTTCTTCATCCAGACAGACATTCTGATAAAACCATCCATTTTTATATTTTTATCTGCTTTACATGGCAAAAAGAGGTCTTTTTTTTTTTTTTTTTAATTATTTTGCAGCTCATCCTATCTCAGTTTCAGCCCTATAGATATGAAGACACTGTGTTTGGAATGATGGAATACATACCAATATAGGCTACTTTATCAGTGACCATATATTTGTTGTGATTCACTCTCCCATGAGGAATATTTGTGTGATTCAGAACTGGAACAATGAAGACTTTCTGGAGGGAGAGAAATTAAAAACATAAATAGAAATAGCAGAATGAGGAACAGACTGAATAACTGAACAATGCAGATTTTCTGTATTTTCAAAGAATAGAATAGCACAGAAGAACAGAAGAGAATACTCCACACACTGTTATTAAATGTACCATAAAAGAGATTTTTTTACTCTTATCCAAGAAAACTAACAAATAGTACTTCCACTATACATAAAATTGGATAAGCAATTGAGATCAGATAAGGATAATGTTTGCTGCACAATGTTCCATTAGTGCCACAGCTATTATCATTACAGGGCAGACAATTAAATGCAGTTTTAGGCAGCTGTTTAATAGATCTGCATTTACCACTGATTGCTGCTCTTATTTTGTGCTAGAATGGGCTGATCACAGACACAAGGGGTACTGCAGGCAACAATAATGCCAAACTTTTTGTGTTAACTCTTACTAAAAGCTAGATTTCTTTTATTATTATTATTATTATCATTATTATTATTATTATTATTATTTATTTCTGTGACTTCTCTCTGTTGTGGTAACTGCATCATGTTGGGAGCTTCTGCACCATCCCCACTCCACTTGATGCATACAAGCTTAATGCCTATGACCTGTGTTCAAAACGAGTCCATTTATATAGGCATCCAGCAGAGCTCTCAATTGTGAAAAAAATGGGGGTAATTAGACCGATTTAAAATACCCCATACAGGAAAAGGCCTATTAAAAAAGCACCTCATTGTCATATAAACCGTCACTGTAGTGGTGCTCAATAAAAGCAACTGCCCAGATAACATCACAAGTGCTGCAGCTAGGAACATCCCTTGATATCACTAGTAGCTTGCAATAGCTGCTTCCTCAAAGTTCACCTCTGGGGCCTTATTTTCTCAAGGACCTGAAATAGTCACTGCAACAATGGATGATCTGTTTCTGTAAAACATTATACTTGTAAACACAACTGGCAGCTTAGGCTCCAAAAACAGTTTGGGACACATATCCTCAATCTGTATTTCCAAAATCAGGTTTCTTATCGTACCACATTGACACTGATGTGGGCATGAGGGTTGTCGAGAGCACGCAGGGACCTCAGGTAGTACAGCATGGCTGGGTCAGTGTGGGTCCAGCAGCTGACCAGAAGCCGGATTTGTACTCTGGAGTTGAAAGCTGCACGTCTCAAAGCGTTGTCAATTGCTGGCCAGTACCTAGAGAAAAGCAGGTGGGTGAAATAAGGGTTATTTTGGAAGCAATTCAGTAGCAAGCTGTGACAATAAACTGAGAAGACAAGTTGGGATCTCTGATGTCTAGGAAGAGGAGCACTTGTAGCTTTGCTGGAGGTATAAATAAGATTTCTGCCTTCTAGCCAGCCAGTTCTTTCCACAGTATGTTTTGAGCCTTCCAGTCTCTGGAAAACTGTGTTGAAACTGATCAAGAAGTAAAAAACTTAGTAAAGTGCATGTACACAGACAGACACACAGCATGCTTATTTCCTTAGGAAACAACAGTGGCTCCAACTCAAAACCAGCTCACACACACAAAGTGAAAAGTGCAGAGCCCAGAGGAAAGCCTAAGAGCCTTTTGCAGAATATGGCCATTTCAGGATCCTGGAGACTGTCTCTATTGTCTGGTCCTGTACTATCATCTAGTGTGGACAGGCTCTGTCCCTCCCCATCCCTCCTCAGCATGCCCACCAGTGCCCCTAGGGTAACTAACACAGCTGAGCTCTCCTTTGTGCAGGGCTCTCTGTTTTCCTGACACTTGTGTTGACAGTATCTCAGGGGATCATTTTTAACATCTTTCACTCAACTACACAACACTAAGAGCTGTATGATGTACATCTCCAGGACTAGTAACTCCAAACATCCATGTAGTATTTTCATTCTTTCATTGATCCTGACAAATGGTGCACAGAGGAAGACAAGCATCTTTAGCATAGACTTCAGGACTTATACAGAGGTCCAGCACTCACTGACAGTCCCATGAGCAAAGATGAATTAATTTGCCTAACTTATTCCTCTTGGTTTTATGTACAAAGACCTGAATCCTCTAATCCTCCCTCGCACATCATCCTATTGTGATGAACGGACTGCCCATGTGCTTTCAGGCTTAGGCTGACTTCTAGATCCTGAAAAACTCAGGAAAACATACTATTTAGAAATGCTGGTTTTGAATAGTTTGCATTTTTTAGGTATATCAGTTTCTAGTTGATTAACACTCAGGCATTAAGACAGCAGCTTTGTTCCCTCTGCCTCAGCTGCTGGAGGAACCTAACCTGAACTAATCAGCCTCAATTCATTGCACTACAGCTGGTTGCTGTGGAGATAGCCCCAGGCCCCGTGCCACTTTCCCTGGGCCTTTCAAACTCTTGTTTGCATCTGATCAGGCCCTAGATGTCACAAATGGCGGATTAAGGCTTCAGATGAAGAACGAGGAGTATTAACATACTCATTCCTAAGGGGGGAAAAGAGACTTTCTGTGAACCTATTCTTAGTTAAAAGCAAGAGATGAGAATCCCAGAGATTCAATCATACAGCACAGAAACCCCAAATCCTATAAGCTTCATTTAAAAATATTGTCCAAGTGGAATGTAGTCTTTGCAAATTTGTGTCTGTTATCCCACAGGCTTCCTGCTAATACACATGCCCAGCAGAACAAGAAAGACTTCATGCAGTCATGCCATGGGACATGATGCAAGGCATAATTCTGGCTAAATGCAACCTAGATCTCACCCTATTCTTTAGAAGGCACGTAAATGATTGTTTCCCTTCAACTTCTTTCTCAGTCAGATTATTTAGATGACCGGAAAACTCAAAAATGTTATAAGCAGATAATACTCAGAGCACTTGGTTAAATGCAAACATCCTAATTCAAGCATATCTAAGAGGATTTGGAGTTTTAGTGGTTGCCCCATGACTGACTAACTTTCTATGTTACTCAAATTTGAGTTGATGTGCAGAGTCTGCATAATTCTACTGTGACCTTGCACAGCCCAGTGGGACCATGGAAGTGGCTCCAGCATGCTTCAGGAACTTGGATGTCCTTACATGGAATTATTTTATATATATATATATGTCCGGAAGTCTTCTTTTAGAGCCTGTTTCAGCTACCATTGCAAAGGTTGGCAAGGATGGTTAAGAATTGGCATCTAAACTAAGGGTTGAGTACATCACACAGGCATCAGAGCCAGAGACAAGAGTTCTGAGAAAGGAAGGGAAAAAGGGAAAAAGGGAAAAAGGGAAAAAGGGAAAAAGGGAAAAAGGGAAAAAGGGAAAAAGGGAAA
>JANHGL010025626.1:6183-17340 GCA_024611195.1 Ceyx melanurus
GCAGGCCCTTGGAAACAGCCCCTCTCCAGCCTTCCTGGAGCCCCTTCAGGCACTGGCAGGTGCTCTAAGGTCTCCCCGGAGCCTCCTCTTCTCCAGGCTGAACAACCCCAGCTCCTTCAGCCTGTCCCCACAGCAGAGCTGTTCCAGCCCTCATGGCAGGGACATCTCTGCCTGTGTTTGTGGAGAGGGAAGGTGATTCCTCCTGGTCCCTCTGCTACAGGGGATGCGCTTGAGTCCTCTTCCAGGTGACATCCATGGCAAAATGATCACCAAAACAGAAGCCATCAACCTCTCTGCTGGCCAGAGCTCCTCTGCAGCCAGATCGTGATGTGTGCTCAGCAGGGACAGCAGAGAAACTGAGTTTGCATCTCTAACAGCATTTCTAAAGTTTCTTTTCTCTCTGAGCCACGTGGATGAGCTGCACATATCAGCTCTGGGGACCACACTGAGTCATCACTCTGGGCTAGGACATGACCAGAGCTGGGTAGGTAAAGCATCTCATGGAAGAACTGTGGGAATCATGGCAGGAGTGGAGGCAAAGACAGGCAGCGTGGTGGGCAGTGAGGAACAGGGGTGTCTTTGCTGGAGGAGTGCAGCACGTTTTGCTGTGGCTGGATGCTTATCATTACGAGGAGTCAGAAGAATATGAAATTAACTTCTTTTAGACAAAACACAGAATCAAAATGGTTTGGGTTGGGAAAAAAACTTTAAACTAGAAGTTCAACTATTCTATTCAGCTGGAATATTTTACTCAAAGCCCCATCCAAGCCCACTTTGAACACTTCCAGCAATGGGCATGTACCACTTCTCTGGGCAACCTGGAAGTCTGGAATTTCCTTCAAAACATGAGATGGATATGTCATTTTTTGTGTTGTATTGTGTTTTGTCTTGTTTCTTAATGGGAAAACTGAAAACTAGGACTAAAACCAAATTCTACTTGTTTTCATGATGGCCTTTGGTCCCACTTTACCTCCAGAAACCAAGAACCCAAAAACTGGCAGTTATCTTTTGGAAAACAGAAGCAGACGTAAAATACTTCTTTTATGTGTGTTCTATGTTCTCCATTTAGAAATGACAGAAAAAGCAGGGACAGGTGAGAACAAGAACATAGCAGATGGATGAACTGTCTCGTAATTGGTTTTGCACTAGGAAAAGTTTTGAACTAGAAGTTTTAAACTGGAAAAGGTGGTACTACATTAAAGAAGAAAACAAAAAAGTGGGGTTTTTAAATAGGAAAACGAGATTTCACTCCCACATAATAATGCCATCAAAATAAGCAACAATATTAATTGCTAATAAGTAATATTAGTAATACACTTACTAGTAATTGCTATTAAGCAATGATAGCACTGAAAGAAGAAACTTCTCATACAGAGTGTGAAGGATGCAGTTCTTTTTTTCATTATTTCTCAGGAACCTGTAACGGTTTATTTTTAAAATGGCTGCTTTTTCCCTGCTAATTTTTTTCATGCTGGAAGGAAACAGACTTTGAACACTTTCTCCCAGTTCTTCTCCCTGCAGGCTCATATCTGAGAAGGGAGATGGGGAACACTGGGTTTACATCATCTACCTGCTGGGTTCCCCACACATACAGAGTCTGTACCTGCAGGAAGGGTCTACATTTCAGGGTGAACCAACAGAAGTTGTGGTAGAGGATGAGATGTCTGGTCCTTTCACCCTCTCTTAACATCTGGATATCAGGGGCTCTTTGTGGTCCATGAAGACACATCAGTGGACACAAGGCAGCTGGAACTGCTCTCTGGAGATGCCTGTTTCCTTGCTTTGATGGCATAAGAGCCTGACAGTGATTAGCTCAGATGTAGGTGTCCAGATTTGAGCTAGAGGACATTGCTTTTATTGCATGTACCATTGGGGAATTCAAATGTCTTCCAGTTGGCTGTTGACATTTTGCTTCAACCAACCCATCTTCTCCCATCTTCTCGGGCAGTTCAGGAGAACAGTGCTCATGGGAGCTTCCCAGCGATGCTCTGTGAGAAGGGACTATCACTTCTTCCTCTCCATTAACTGGCAGGGTAGGGATCTTTAGGATATGGATGTGTCTACACCATCCTGCCATCAAGGGCTGTCTATCATCTGCAACTTGTTAGCCAGATAACTAAATAACACTTGGCATTTTGTAATCCTTTCAAGTGAGGATGAATAAGAAAATGGAAGACACATGTAGAATGGTGGCAGTTTCATTCAAAGGGAAGCATTTCAACAACTACATTGTTGTTGTCGCAGTATCAACAAAGATGGTGGTTTTTTCTCCTAAATACATGGATTTTTTCCTAATATGACCAAATCCTGTCTGTTCTACTTTGAGAGAAATGTAAAAAAAAAAGACTATCGAGAAAGGAAGCCTCTGAAATACCAATTTGTGGAGTGGGTTTGTATGGTATTCTAAAGCTTTTAGTATTTCTAAAGTAAGATCAAATTTCTGTTCAAGCAGTTTTTCCAACAATGGAAATAATTTGCTAGAAAAATCAACCCCTTCTGAACTTTCTCTCAGCTCTGGAGTTCTGTGATGACATGACTCAATGCTATTTTCAATTATGTCCCTTTGACAATGAAACGCAGCATTATCCTTTATATCAAGGTTTTGACAAGAGCCTTCATGCTTTCATGCTGCAGTTGCAATTCAGATGTTTTCTTTTCCTCCTAATTTTTTAATAGACTCTTCCACCGAGCCCATCTCAAAATGAAATGAATCTAATTTAGATTCAAACGAATCAAAATGAGACTTTAAAGCCTTTTTTTTTTTTTTTTTTTTTGTTCTGAAGGAATACAGCATCAAGAGAGATCTTTGAACACAAAGGAATCCCCAGGAAAGGAGATAATTTTGGCAACAGATTGTGGCATGTTCAGAGGATGAGACCTTGGGGATGTGACAATCCACTGCTTCGGTCTCTGCTGATAGACAGTGTAAAAATATATGAAGCAAATGTCACTATTCTGATCTAGGAATTATCACTGCTATTTTACAAGGAAGGTCCCTGAATGAGACAGACCAGGAATTTCTGTCTCTGCTTCCCAGTTCCAGCTGAGTGAGTCTTATGCTGAGTCCTCAGCTAACCTGGGGAGAGGTCATTCAGGGCAGAAATTCAAAATACTTCTGGTTTATGGTGCACTGTTGTTACTGCAGTGTGCAAATACTTGAAAAGCATTTATGAAGATGATGCAGCAGATCTATACCCAGCAGTGGCAGACAGTAGAAAAACAGGCAAACCATCTGCAGACTGGGAACTTCAGTTTGGACAGGAGGAAAAAACTCATTTACCAGTGGCACACCTCTGGTAGATTGCTCCAATGGGTGGAAAGATTTCAGATGTTGAAGATTGACCTGATGTTTGGAAATAGTCCTGTTAAGAGTATGAAGAGGATGCAGACCTCCTGTGGATCTTTCCAACCAATATTTCCATGCTTTTACATCTGACAAGCCAGTGACAGAGGCATCCTGAGAGATGTCAACATTAAAAAAGGGAGAAAATGATCTGTCTAGGCATTACCAGAAGGCTACATGAAGACATGTGGGCCCTAATTGTTGCAGGAACACCAGGAATCCAGTCCAAGTGGCAGTTTGGCTCTCTCTAAATGGCTTTAGCCATTGCTAAAAACACACCAGCACAACTTCCCAGAAAAAAAAAAGAGCATTCTGTAATTCAAGCTCTTTCATTGGGAATATTTCATATTGAATATTTCATATTCATATTTCATTGGGCTATATCTTTCAGATATAGGTGCAGGGTGCAGCCTGCTATGACCCAATGCAAGTAAATGCCTTGTAGATCCAACCCATAAATAACCCATGTGTTTGGGCTGTGGATGTGTGACCAAAGGCTTCCTGACACTGTGAAGTGGAGCAGCTTGCCCAGGAGAACCCAGAGGGTTGTGGAGGTGATGGGGGACACGAGCTGATCTGCCATTCAGCCTGCCCTCTCTGATGGACATGAATGCCCCCCACAGTGGCAGATCCCAAACACAGACCACTAATCAGGAGATGTTTTTTGCCTATTTTTCCTTTACTGAGATAAATGATGGTAGGTACTTGTCTGTGGGACAGAGGCTGATGTGGAAGACTGGAGACTTCCACAGCTATTTGTGTTGAGGTTCAGATGGACAGGACAATATGTAGGTTCAAGGTAGAAAAAACTACTTTATTTTTTCACAATCTCTTCTATCTTGCTAAGCAGGCAAAGCAGGTGTGTACTTTTTTCTACAGGCTCCATTTTGCTGTCTCATTGTTCTTCCAACTCCTTATTGGTTGGGTTATAGTGGTGCCTGGTATCTAACAACATTAGGAACATACCTGTGTTCTGTGGTTACTTGTTCCTTCTTGTTTTGTTCAACTCCCCCTTATCTCTTAGCCTACATGGCTTTCTCATCTCAAAGATACACAACAAGCTGGTCAGGGTCAATGTTCTCAACCAGGGCCTGAGAACTCCCACCAAACCCTCCCCCATATTTCTGCATTGCTTTTCCTGTTGAGCACACGTGGAAGGTTTGCTTGACCACTCAGACTGTGCCATGACCCTCACATGCTCTTTTCTTGGGCACGTGGTGATCAGGATTCATCATGTCACTGGGATCTGCTAGGAGAAATGTCTTCCAGCTGCCCCACAGTTAACACATGATGCTGGTGGCATCTTATTTGTGCCATGCATTGTAATTGTGAAACACCAGATGGTGAGTTCTCCTGACCATGGCAGCACTTTGGCCAAAGAGACCTACTCAGCACTTTCATGCCTGTGCTCTGTGAACACAGAGCTTGTCTGAGCTCTTGTTCCTCTCCTTGCTCACTGCCATCTTTAGGTCTCCCTGTCTTTGTGAGCTTTTCCATTGCTCTCATGCTTCATAGCTGTCACCTTAAGGTATTGATGGACAGCAGACAGAGCATTGCATCACTGTACTCTGAGAGCTGACAGTATTTAGTGCAGAACTTCATTATCACAGTAGGATCAAATCTGAAATCCTCTGCTAAAGGACAGGTACCCATGCCTTACACAAGGGAATCATCTCCACTGGCTTTTTCAGGAAAACCAGCTTGAAACTGTCTTGTTCCTTGTTTGTTGTTCTCCTAAGGAGCTTTGTTCTGCAAGGAACCTTAAAATGATACAGCCACTGACAAAGTTTGCAGCAGAAAAATGTGACTTTTAGAGTAATGAACCAGCAATTATGGAAACAAACTGTTTTGGGTGACAAAATGCTTATAAGAACAACAAAAATAGTTTTGCCAATAATTATCACATTGAGGCTTGCTGAGCTATGATTAAAACCTTCCACATTCCAAAGAAAAAGACCTGTCAGATATGTTGCAATTTGGCCATAGAAAATAATACAAATATTGTCTGTAAAATGGTTACCTGAAAAACATCTAATGACCTCTGGTTATCTCTTTAGGGTTTGTAACACTCAGTGAAGCAGTTGTAGTCCATTCAGTAGCAAAATCATCGCAATGCATTAAGGAGTAGAAATAATTGAGGTCTGGAGGGGCTGAATGCAAGGAATGATTAAAAGAGATACTTATGCATAACGACTTGAGATGGAACATAATAAGTTTCTTAGAGGGTATATGTAACAAAAAGATGAGATTTGTTTAGTGTTGCACACTGGGGCATAATTAGAAGTAATAGGATTAAATTTATGCATGGAAAAAATAATGTGATTATCAGGAGTTGTTTGCAGCTGTGAAAAAGGAGTTGTATCTGCAAAGGGTTAATTGGTGCATCTTCCCTCCAGGCATATTCTGCCTCAGAGGCTCTGAGGCTGGAGCGTTTCCAGCAGGTTGCTGTAGTCCTCCTGTGGTGCATCCATTTGGGTAGAGCTGCTCCAGAAAGCTCCCTCTTTGCCTGGGTAGTTTAAATCAGTCTCTTTTTGAGGAACATAGCTGTTTCAGTGCAGGTAGGGTGCTGTTTGAATGGACCCCTTCTTCCACAGTCCTTCAAGGACCACAGCTGCATCAGAAGGGGACTGACTCCAGGAGTAGGGTTGAACAAAGGAAGAGGAGAAGCACAGACCCCCTTCAGGAGAACCAGGGGCAGACTGTGGGTAGAGATGCAGAGTCTGGTGGGAGGGAGAGCACCCAGTGAAATAAATCCATCACTAAAGGCACATGTCATGTTTCTATTAGGAGGTGGATCAAAGCTGTTTCTCCTACTGAAAGACCTTGTGGAAGAGGGTAAGACAGTTGAAACTGAATGTAATGGTCTCATTAAAGTGTTGAGTGATTTTTATTCACCTAAGAATTATGTTCTTACTGAAAGACATGATTATTTCCGAGACCGCAGGCAATATCCAGATGAAGAGATGTCTGAATGCATAACAAGCCTGAAAGACTTCACTTCCAAGCACACCACCAGCCTGACAGCAGAACAATAGCTCACTGTTGGTGTGTGCCTGCACAGCATCAGAAAACCACAACAAATCGCCCCATGTAACCAAAAAGGAGAGAAAAAGTGGCCATTCTGTGTAAGAAAGAAAAGAGCAACGTGTCCCTCTTAGTTTTGCACGTCAGGTCTTGAGGTTGCATCCATGCTGAGTAGCCAGAGTGCATCCTGCAACTCTCACACGGTGGTGGTCTGAACATCCAAATTGTGAAGCTCACTGGGCTGCTCTAGACTCCTGCTGCTTGAAGGCAGGTAAGGAAGAGGAGGACATACAGTTTAATCCAAAGTTTTCATCTTGGGATGCCCCCAGGTCCCAAATCTCAACCTGGAAGAGCTCCTGACAACACCAGTTGAGTACAGGCATGAGGAATTCTGTTTCTGAGGAGCTGAATCCAAACAACTGTGTCAGACTGAACTATAGTGAGCATCTGGGCATGGTATCCCATCCCTTTTGGGTCCTTGGAGCCTTCACTGCCAGGGGACCTGTCTCTCATAGCTAAAATTACCAAATCCTTCATTACATTTGCCCTTGTGACTGCATCTGAGAGGTGTTCATGGAGTTCCTGCAGCTGTATTCCAGGGTTTGTGGGTTTCATTGTAGCATATGCCTCCTGCTGGCTTTTATGGCCCATTCGAAATCCTCTGCCATCAGTGCCCACTGTCTGTGTACTTGAACTAGCTCTCTTGGTGATGACTTTCCTTACTAGATTGGGGAAAAAAAAAATCACCCAAGGTCATCTGTCTTGCATAATCACATCACCTCCCTGTCCTCTTCCTAATGAGCCAAACAGATTGAGCTCTGAAATGACTTTGTGCAAGGCATTTTCTTTAGTCTGTGAATCACTGTTTCCTACAACCTTCCCTGTCCTTTCACAGACTTTCAGAATGTCCCAGAACTGAAGTGCATGGTGAGACCTCTTCTCTCACTCGTGGAAGGGGAGATGCACAAGAGCTGTTGTGCCAGAATAATAGTTAATAGTGATAGTTAATAGTGATAGCACTACTGAGCTGCATCATTGGAATTAATGTGCATTTTTGGCTCATGGATTTCAACAGGGACAATGTGAAACAAAATAAGAATGGCCACTGAAGAATTTTTTTCTACTGAGGAATAAACAGGAACAAGTGTTTGATGCTCAGATATGGACATGGTTCCAGCAGGAACAAGCAAGAGTCATAAAAAGTCTGAAAAGGAAAAAAAATTAAGTTCTCCAAGCCAAGAGGATTTCTCACCTGCAGTATGCCTGAGAGGCCACTGAGCTGCTGCTCCTGCAGAAGCCACATTAGAATTTCATAATCATAAATGATGCCTAAGAGACACTTCCCTCTTCTTGTTATCTTTCAATCTCTCATGTTTCTCTATGGTGAGGATGTCCCATATGTTATTGAATCAATATCCCAGAGAGGGGAGTATGGATTTTGCTGGCTTCGAGCAATGAGAGTCTAGAAGCAACCAGAAGAAAACAAACAGGGGGATTTACCTTCTCCTATGGGGATTAATTTTTAACTCCTAGCAGCATGTTGGATACATTCTGTTGAATGTTATGGGTCATATTTTTTGATCTATTGTTTCACCTTCTCTAAGGCATATTTTATTTCAGAACAATCTTCTTTTGATATTTTAGAGGTCCTCCTGGCAGATTTTTGACACGAATCACATCATTCTCTAACTATTCCCTTTTAAGACAAAAACTCAAAAAAACAAAACCAAACTTTCTTGGATTGAAGTACCAGCATGAGAATGTGGGGCTAATATTTAATTCATTGTCACACTGGAAAGAAAACCGTCTGTATTTTACCCCAAGATTGATATTTTCACACACTAGGATATGAAATTACTCTTTCTCTGCCTTCTGTTTTGCAATATTGGATGAGTATTAGTGACAATTGTACTCTCCCTTCTAATACAATGAGCCTATTTTGCCACTGGTGTCACATGCCACAAAGTGAGCCCTTGCTAGCCAGCTTTCAGGGACACATCAGTAATCTCAGATTTTAATTGTATCCATTAATATTCTTGCATGAACAGACAAACCCACACAAAGAAATTTGGGACCTATATCAAATCATAGAATGATTTGGGTTGGAAGGTGACCACTTCTTCCAGGAATTGCACTTCAACAACCACTTCACTCCTGAAGAACAGCTTCTGAATTTCCTACAGACTCCTCCACCACCCAAAACATCCTCCAACACCAATTGCCTCTAAACCACAAAATGAATTCTGCTAGAGAGTATGTCTTTTCAACACTGAACATTTGCTCGTACATAAAACCAAAATAAACCAAAAAAAAAAAAAAAAAAGAAAAAGAAAAAGAATGAGGAAGAATCAATGTAAGAGTGCCATCTGGTGACATCTGCCATAACCTTGTATCATAGACAGCTTCTGCTCTGCAGTGCAGAGTGGAAAAATTTAGGGAGAGATCCATCACACTACAGGAGTTTTACAAAAATTATCCATTTCCTCAGAAAAATTGGTCAACTTATGTAGGTGACTCCAAATTGTTAGCTGATGGTTAAGCTCTTTAAAAACCCAGACCCAAATGTAGAAATACAGGTGCAAAATGCCTGTGTAATATTCATGACCATGCATGCAAATTGAGTAATTGTCCTTGCAAATGGCTAATTAGATCAATTGGACATGGAATTGGGATAACTGTGCACACAAATTAAGCCTGCACTTTTGTGCTGAAGTGGTCTGAAAAGCTGCCTCTGGGTTTCTTACCCTAATTTATTTAGATATTAATGTCTTGTATTTATGCAAATGCCTCTCACGCCAGAATGTTTCGAAATGTAATTGTGAGATTTTGAACACGACCTAATGTCAGACTCTGACACAGTAATGGCTCTTCTTGTCCAAGAGAGGTTATTTTCTACCATGGCCCAATTTGATCCAGTTTTCTACTGGGAATCTGCTCTACTAAAGGAAACTGAAGTCAAAGATGAATTTCAGGGAGAAGTTGCTTGGAGTTGTCTATTGTTTCTGAAAATTTTCACTGTCTCCACCTGTAGAGACTGCACAAGACCAAGACTCTCATTTAAAGAACCTCTGAGTGGGACTTGGGTCCTACTTGCTGAGCTTGACTTGGGAAGACATGATTTGAGAGACCTAGTAACCACTCTGCCTGCTAACCATAAGTCTCATTTTTTAGAGTTAAATAATGAACCTCTTCAAGAAAAGTAGGAAAATAAATCAGTGAACTTTTTTTTCTTCCCCTTGCACTGTGGGGAGTGGCAATAACTTTTGTCCTTTGTATATTTCTGCTTTTTTAAGAAAGATGGTATAGAGCATACAGAGCTATGGTCTCTAGCCACATTATTTGACTAATTCACACTGGTCTAATCCAACAGCAGATGGATTAGGGGTAAGAAAGGTCCAGGCACCACTGCTGAGAGGCTTTTGACATGCAACCAGTATGTTCAGGAGGTGAACAGAGATGAGGTTCTCTGCTGGGGACCAGGTTCAGGGTGTTAATTTCTTGCTAAAATGATCTGGAGCTTTGGGCAGGTTGTTCAAGGTATCACAACCCTTAAAGTACAGGGGGATTAAAGGTGCTGAAGGAGCATCTTACAGTCCCTAGACAGTCAATAAGCAAGAGGAGCAACCTCTTCCATCACCTGCAGGTACTCACCAGGCATCAGTGTGCAACTGAGCTGCTGTAATGGAGCTCCACTGCCCAACTCAGGGATAATGTGTCAGCAGTCCCAACGCAGAAGGCAAAACTCACCTGAAAATCCAGTCCCTCCAGGAATATGGTTCACTCATTTCAAAACACATGAACAGGGAGATGGTTTAGTGAGGCTTAGCAGAACCTCCCTTACCCTGCACACTCATCTTTCTGGCTCCAGCAGACAAATGATGCCTCCTCCTTACTTCACTATCATATCCAGTTGATTGAGAAACATGAAACAACCCATTTTATCTGTGCCTTACCAGATCTGTAGGAACTCAGCAACTCTGAGAGTTGCAGCAAACTCTGCCCAGTCCCCTCCAAGCCCCATGAAGATCACTGCTGCCAGATTGCAGGTCAGCCCCCCTGTGCTGAGCTACAAGCTCCACTATGATCTTGACACCATCTTCCCTTCTGCCAGGCACATACCATTCTGGGAAAGTCTGTCTCCCAGAGCTGGTTTGTTCTTTCCAGGCATGGAAACAACCTTCTTATCAGGGATTTCTATCAAATGCTGCTTTTTTTTTTGCTCAAAGGAGCACAGTGTATAAACCAGTGCTGGGGGTACTGCTGTTGCAGCCCAGCAGACCCCTCCCAGCCTTTGGTGTGTCTTCATCTCTGACACACCAGCTTCAGTTATTCAGTGTTAGAGTCACTCACCTGCCATTTAGCACACATGATTTTGACAGAGATCTTGGCTGTTATCTCTGGGCATTTTCCTCTGGACTAATTTAGCCTTTCTATCACAAAGTTTTGTTAATGATGATAAACAACATGGTGTACCAGCTGAAATGGATTTCTGTCATTCTGGAGAATTTAGGACACGGGGATCTGCAAAATATGACCTCAATTTAAGTCCATCATTTTCTCCTCCTGGAATTGCTCAGATGGAATAAATATCATTACCCAGATGAGGGAGACTGTCTGAGTGGATTGCAGCACACGTACCTGGAGTGGAAGAAATGCAGCTAAAAACCCTGCCTCTGGGACAGGAATTGTGAAAAATTGAAATTCCACCTTTTCTTCTTTCTCTTTCTTTCTTTCTTTCTTTCTTTCTTTCTTTCTTTCTTTCTTTCTTTCTTTCTTTCTTTCTTTCTTTC